>JAIPRL010001918.1:0-29556 GCA_025469235.1 Pemphigus obesinymphae
TGTAATATGTAATATGTGTTAATGTATTAAAATCAAAGCAAAATATGTAGTAAAATAAAATTTATAAATACGTAATTAATTTTTTTTTTCCACTTCGCCTATAAGGTTCATTCGGTTATAAGACTCATTTTGTGCTGGTCCCAAAGTGAGTCTTATAAGCGGCGTCTACTGTATATAAGTAGAAATAACGAATCTCTTCAGACGGTCCCTTTTTATAAATAGGTTTTTTTACACCATCAACAATTGCCAAATAAAAACGATTTAAACGTCCAAATCTTTGATGTCAATGGATAGTTATTTTTCTTTGTGAATTGAACTTTTTTCACTTCATTAATACCTTTAAATTTTTTATATAATATATATAATGAATTAATCGTACAATAAGAATATAATAAGACAAATACATGTATCTACCTATTAAATATTTTAATGCTTATTAAATACCTATATTAATTTTGTACAAAACGCGTTTTGAGCATTTTAAAGTTATATAAATATCGCAAGTAGGAAGTATTTCAATTTCTATACTATATACAAACTATAAAATGTACCTATACCTATGTACTGCGAGTATAATGTAAAACATTTGTATTTACATTTTCTATAGGTAAAATTGTTTGTTTCAGTTCTGGATTTGGTTAAAACTAATTTTTATTGATGTAATCAGCAAAACTAGTTTTTACAGATTTTTAATTTTTATTTTAAACAAAAAAATTATAAAATGTTAATAAAAAATATTATTATTGTAATACAGAAAGGTGTTCGACATTTTCATCCAACTATTCAAGTATCTACCTGTATAGGTACATCCTATATTCAAGTGCGAATTAGACTAAATATTTTTAAAATTTGATAAATAACGGTAAAAAATGATATAATTTTCTATGTTTTCCATGGGAGCGCCAAAGTTTTTAATTGATGTCCTGTTCTGCTAGAATTATTAAATTTTAAATTTCCCTCTCGCATGATGGGCTCATCAGTTCCCTTATTTATTTTTCCTTTCTATTTGACTTCCTTCATCCGGAATAACCCTATCCATCGTATTATGCGTAATGTTAATGTTGACTCTATTTTCCTCAGTCAAAATTTTAAATTATAATTGTTCTCCAGTGTTTATAGCATGAATATATAAATATCTATTTCGGGTTTAGCCAGTTTTTTAGTATAAAATAAAATACATTTAATTGATATTTTTTATTAAAATTATAATAGGTATATAAATATATATATTGTTTGTAAGTTTCTTATAATTTTTATTTGAAGTGTTTAAAATTGTTTAAACCAAATTATGAAAACTTCTAGTTTAAGTATGTAAGCATAGTAGTGTAAAAAGTTGATGTGCCCATACAATTGTATATTAATTTCGTCAATTGTAAAAAAAAAAAATGTACACCTATTTTATAAAGTAACTACCAGCTTGAGTTTTAATATATAACTGACACAAACATTTATATTTTAACTAGTTATTATGTATATTAAGTAGTTACCTCCTATGTTAATACTTATTATATCTATACCAATATTACATAATATTCCGTCTTATGCGAACAGCAAACAACGACCCTTTTTAATATGTAATTATCTTTATCACCTACTCACAATATTTGAATGACATTATAATGTTATATTTGAATATTATCTTGTTATTTTTGGGCTTGTCCCATTTATATTATTAAAATAAAAATAAAACAAAAATAAAAATAATAGGTACATTTGTATTTAAATCATTCAGTTTTACAAATTATTTGCATAATATGCTCCTCTATAACATCTAGGTAATAAATGTTTATTTGGAAATATTAAAATTCTGAAGTAAGTACCTACCTAATCTATCCAAAACCCGAAGTCCGATTTATAATACTCAATCTAGGTATATATTATATTAACTAAAATCCAATTGTTAATGTATTTATTATATGTATTTATTTATCGATGTAATATATATATATAGGAATATAAAATTTAATAAAAAATAAAAATTTCAATAGGTTTAGTATAAAAATTAATCCAATTTATATTTATTTCAAATATATAGTTAACCTTATTTATTTATAATTTTCTCTATAGGTATCCTACCTAGTTATCTTTATGATAAAAATAATTTAAAAACTGATGTATTTTTTGAAAATTTAGACCTTAGAATATACATTGTATACTCCTAAAAAATGATCAAATGGAAAAAAAAACTTTAATTATTCTTTGAAAAAAAAGTTTTTGAAATTAAAAATAAATGTTGATATTATATAAGGAGGGAAGAGACTGAGACAGTAAGATTAGTAAGGAAAATGCATGTTGTTGGTAAAAGGGGGAGGGGAAGACCGAAAAAGATACGGGGGGATGTAATGGCGAGTGATATGAGGAAGGTGGGAGTAAGTGAAGAAGATGCGGGAGATTAAGTGGAAGTGTAGGACCAGGGTGGCCGACCCCAAATAGTTGGGAGAGAAGGCGAAGGAGAAGAAGAAGAAGTTGATATTTTAAGTTCTCTCTTTTTTTCATTTATAGATCCATCCCTTGGTTAAAAAATGTATTGATTAAAATTTGGTTAGTTTTTAATAAATTCAACATATTTGTTGAACATTTTAAGTTACCCGACTGCGGTTTTATATTGGGTATTTTTCAAGTTATAATAAATAATACCAACATTAGTTTCGTTAAAAATATTATATTTTTGGTAAATTTTCCACGACTTTCAGATGTGTACCATTATACATAATAAAACTACAAGAAAATCGAAAAACTACCTTTTCTAAAATAAATACAAAATAGATGTAATTTCAAAATTCTTGAAAATAAATTTAAAAATGCAAATACAGTGATTCTCTATTACCTCTTTTCAAAAATATATGTCAACAATCCACATAGTAAACATTTTTTTATCCTTTCGTGAAGCGAATAAAATGAATTTTATCAATATCGTGTTATTTTATCATACGTTAACAAATTAAATAGATATAGGTATTATGTATATAAATGGAAAACAATGCTTGGAGTATTATAATCTACTAATATGTAATAGGTACCTAACTAGATATACCTGTATTTTTTGTACATAAACCATTTATAACCTATAATAAGTACAATTGACATTATTTTTTACGTTATCCCTAAATATGTTAATTTATAAACAATATTATGATATGCTATTAGTCACACATTCCAATCGTGATTTTTTTTAATATGGAATTTTTTTTCTAAATCAATTTTTGTGTTGTAGATATTTTTTAATTTGTATTATAAGTACTTAATTATAATACTAGAAAGCAAAGAAAAATCATTTGATATTTGATGAATTTATTTTTATGATTTTTTATGTAGGTAGACCCGCACTCGTACTTTTTCAGGAAAATAAATAGGAGTTTTCGAGCAAATATTTAAATTTTTTGATTTTCCCAAAGTAGTTTTTCAAGCGTATGGGAATTAACCATCGATAATAATGGAAAATAATATTAGGTATCTACGTATACCTACCGACCATCGCTCAGAATTGTTTTTAAAATGCAATGATTTACCTTTGTTTTGAAATCCCGAATAATAATACTACCCAGATATCAATAGGAATATATGTATGAATATATACATATTATGAAAATACGTTTTAAACCATATTTCCAAAAAAATCATTGTGGGATCATTTTGAAAAAAAAATGTCTAAACAAATATTGTAAATTTAATATTTTAGACATATGTTATAAATATATATACATTATAATATTTAAAATAACATGGACTTAATATATTTTGACATTAATTATTTTAGACATGTGTTTTATTCATATTTTTAACAATACTTAAAATTACATTTGAACGTGGTGTGGAATATTTAATCAAATGAGGGATTGTAAAAGACGAAAGTAGTCAAACTACTTATATTAGGTAAAAAAAAATAAATATAGTAGATATTTACCACGTGCAATACAAATACAAATATAATTTCAATTGAATTACCCGTTTTTACCCACGAATGGTTTTACTGAAAAATCATTTCATACCTAGTGTTTATGTTATTGAAGAAATATTATCTGATAAATGTAGGATTTCTCTGACCTGTAGTATATGGGTTGGGCATTGAATAAAAATTTTAACCCATTTCTCCTTTTTCCCCCTTTTCCTTTGGAAATGTTGTATTTTAAAATATTCTTTATTGGTGAGTTTCCATATAATTTAAGAAATATTATTATAGCGAGCGTCTATGTTATTAAAGGAATAATAAGGAATACAAATTTAAATCCACTTCCCATTAGACTTTCCATAGGTAATCAAATTTCGAAAAATTTATACTACACTGATTTCTAATTGTTATTAAAGAAATATTCTCTAAAAATGACAGCTTTCTACGAACTACAGTAATTTGGGTTGGGCATTGAATAAGAATTGAAACCCACTTCTCCACTTTCCCTCCCTTAAAGATCGAATTTCCAAAATTACTTTCTTAGTAGGCATCTGTGTCATTAAAGGAATATACTTTAAAAATATCAACTTCAGTAGTCTGCACTTTTTATATATATATAAATTATATGGTCAAAATCCCTGTGGTTAAACACCTGAAATTCGTATGAATTTGTATGAATTTAAATATTATTATTAGATACGAACTCACTAACAAGCAATAGCGGTTTTGACAGTATTTCAAGGGGGGAGGGAGCGATTTTATTGGCATGACACAAAACATTTGTTTTCTCTTACTTAAAAGTCCATTCAAGCTTACGTCTTATTCTTGTTATATTTTAAGTAAGCAATTGTTTTATACTAATACAAGTCAATAATAAGGATAGATAAGTTATCTTACTTGACCTTTTGTTTTAAAAAAGACATGGTGGTTTAGCGCTTTTGCATATGCCTAGAGATATCAATACCATTACATATAGACAATATTATTGAAATATTTGCAAAAAAAAGTTTCTTTTTTTTTCAGGGCCCTCTCACCCAACTATTATGGTCAGCCACATTTGCCCCCAACTTCCATAAAACTTGATTATCCGCATCCTCCTTTCTTATAGGTATCCATTTACCTAATATAATTCACCATTACATCCATCCCCATACCTATTTTTTTTCTTTCTTTCCTTCCACATATATTCCCTACACTACTCTTACTGTTTTTGTCTCTTCCCTCTTTAAAAAAAGACCTTGCCATCTTTAGTCATTTTGTCAACTATCGAAGATACTCCTATACTACCCCTTATATACTAATTCCTTTTATTGTTCTTTAATTTTCAATTTTAATTGTTCTTAAATATTTAATATAGATTAATGTATAGTACAATAAACATAATGTAGGTACCTATATGTTTATTTTTTGAAAGAAAATTAAATTAAATTAATCGAATTGTGTCAAGACGTAAAAAACAAAAATATAAGTGTAAATAACTTTCTATATGAAGGGAAATTATAAGAAACAAATACTTAATAAAATAATCAATGCAATTCGCATTTTAAAATATTTTAAGTTAATTTTTATTCGTATTTTTATAAATATTTATCAAGTTAAAAAAATCTTGGGCAGATTTTGTCCTAGTATAAATAATATAAAATAAATAATTTTGTCCACCTTCTATTTTCTGGAGGGATATTTTACTTTTACCCTATTTTCCAAATAGACAGAATGTTATCATTAAAAAGTAATATGTTACAAACTGATGTATTTGAAGCAATATGTAAATTATTATTTGAAGTAGACGTAATAGTTCTTAAAAATAAATATATACAGATATGTTAAAATCTTGAAACGATTTTATGGCTTAGAGATTCCATATATGTTACATGAAGATGAATGATAGTTTGTTCTGATTACGATAATTAAAATGATAATGACATTAATGATGATGATGACGATGGCATTTAAAATAAAACTATGGACGATTCTTGCACAGTCAATCTGTGAATTATTTAAAAAATTAAGTAACTTAAGTCTATGTTTTTCTTTTCCTAATATGTTTTTAATAACCTTGCCAATTGAATTGTTTCTACTAATCGCAAATTTTCCAAAATTAAATGAATAAAAACGAGGTTAAGATCAATAATGAGCGAATCTAGATTAAAACTATCTTGTGAATGATACAAGTAAAATTGATTTTGATAGAGCGATAACCTGCATGGGGAAATGGCGATGAAGTCGCAAACTTATACGAAGTAGTTTATGTTATTTTAGATGCATTTTTCTCTATATTTTACTCTTATTACTTTTTGGATACCTTATTAGTATTCTTTTTCTATCAATTTTTTCGTGAACAGTTAGTACTACGAATCTCAAATAATTTGTTTTTATTAATGTTAATTGGTACTAATTTTTATTATAATTAATACTATGTACAATTTTTAATCCTCAAAATAAATACATGAATATCAATGTTAAGTTAAGAGTGTTTGTTATTATTTAAAAAGCCTTCATTCACGTCTCTAAAGGAGTATGGAGTTGACTTCAGATTTGTTATATGTTTTTGCTTTAATTTTGTAACAGTTCTGTGACATAAATGGTTTACGATTGAAATTTCGATACGTACATATTGAGATAAAAAGGGTAGTAAACATTCAAAATAAAGTGTAGAGGGTGGATGGGCACTGGTTTACTGTACTCGCACCTAGAGTACCAAACATTCGGGCCGCCACCAATTCAATGTATTAACTATCAACAGTGTAGTTCGCTAAAAACACTGAAGATAGTTTTAAAATTTATACAAATATGACTATTTTCTTTGTTAAATAATAATTGTCGCATTACAAGTTTATATGCATATAGTTTTTTTTTACAATTAAGTCATAGGTAGGTACCTAGGTATATATTAAAAATTAACCATTGAGTATAATATCATAGATTATAAACCTATATAAAAACATTACAAACATTGATTTTTGTCAAAGAAATAGAAAAAAAAATAGAAGGGGCTATGGACAGTTACCACCTGTATCTGGACGTATTTTAAAACATTTTAATCTTTTTTTATTCAACATCATGTTTTGACGTCGAAAACAAAATATTAAAAACTAAAAAAAATATCATTTACGCACATCCATATTAAATACCTACCTTCATTTTATAAATAATAAACTGTCGTTATAATGTGTAGGTACATATCTATATATAATATTTTGTATTGGAGTATTAAGTTTAAGAAAAATGTACACTTTGTCGTAGCCCGTAGTGATGGCAGTATTTCGCTTATCGGATTCTTGGTGGATATATTGTATTCGAAACAATGATAAATTATTGCATTCAATAATACAATTCTGAGTGCTTCAGTGTAATATAATAAAAATAAGTTACTGTGATGATTTTATTTTATTTGAAAAATTTCAACTCAAATTAACTTTATAAAATCAATTCCACTAGCTAAAAAAAACAATTTTCTGTTCTAATTTATATACTTTTGTTAACAGAAAAAGATAATTATAAATAATAATAATAGTAGTAGTAGTAAAAATATGTTTTGGTATCATCCTATTATTTCCTAAGAATATTTCTACAAAATTTACGTAAGAAAATTCTTTGAAAAATATTATATGTAGTATTATAATAAAATTTCCTAGCTATCGTAAAATAGGTCTACTCGTAATGAAAAAATGTTTTTTTTTTTAAATTATTTTATATGTTCTAATTTAATATAATATTATAAACAAAATAATAACATAAAATTCATATTAGGTATACGAGTAGGTAGGTACTACGTATGTTTTGTTTGGTGAGAATCTTAGGTAGATAAATATCATAATTTTGTATCTAGGTAACAGTCAGGTAAAAGAAACCTAACATTTTTATAATTTGAAAACTTATAATATTAACAATTTAAAGGTTACATTAATTACCAAATATTTACCATAATACTATATATAGATGTAGTAAACATTTTAAAATTCTTTTACCGGTTTTTGTAATTTTTTATAAAGTTTTGAAATTTGATTCGTTTTCTTATGCCTAATGCACAAGTATTATGTACTTATACACTTTTTTGGGTTACAAATTGATTGCAATTGGTATTTTTTAAAAGGTCGGTTTTTGATTTTCTTAGTAGTTATCAAGTGTTATATTATACTATCAAAAATAATGGTAAAATTTTATAAATCGGAAAATAATGTTACACTACCGTATTACGCACAAAATTATTTTTTGAAAGAAATGATTTATCACTAGTATTAAATTCAATACATAAATTGAAATCCTATCCAATGATCGAAGTGCTTCCCTCACCTATCCACCAATTTTCTTTTATGTCTGTTTACATTTTTTTTTTCTTTTGGTTAGAAGGAGTCGAGCAGGAATTATGGAGTAAAGAGCTTTTTTTGATAGAAAATTTGTTATAGTTGGTACTATTAAAAGGTCATTAATCGATTTATTTTTATAATATAAATACAAATAAATTAATTAATTTATGGTCAAAATGTTTGAATACAGTTTGAAAACAAAAGTTGCATTGCCGTATACCGTATACTGTAGCAAATTATTTAATTCGTCTAAAAATTAACAAAACAAAGAAAAAAACCAATCGAATCGGTTTTATAAGAACACCTGTATAATATAGTTTAGTATCTATTAAAAAAATAAAGAAAAACTATCTTAAAATTCTATTTTAAATAATTTGTTTTAACAAATATTCGCAGTAACGGCTGGCGGCGCCACGGCGAGACGGTCGTTAAAATATAATTTTCGGATATTTTTATGCTTGGTTTATTAATATATGATTGATACCATAGGATTATCATTATTGTCATAGGTATTCTCCATTAGTCGGTCGACGAAACTGACAACTAAACCGTAAATATGTATTTTAGATACCTAGGTATAGGTATATTATCAGTTATTTAAATATGTAATTTGTGAAATATTAATATAAACAAAGCTGGTACTTAACATATTTGTTTTTGAGACTTGAAATGTAAAGAAATCTCTCTCACTTCCACTCGTATATATAGATTAGATAAGGCGTTTTACGAGCTGGATTATAACATACACACTATTGTATTGTATTATTACGACGCCTGTCGAACGGGCGACATATCGTATCTCGACCATTCTCAATGATTTCACAGCGGTTCGCTGTATAATAGTAGTACTACTGCATAATATTATAATGTATCACTGATGGTTTAATTTTTATATTTCAACAATCGCCGTCATTATTTGATTTCCGTTCAAGAACGACAAGGTTTTTAGACGGTCACACCAGACATGGACGACTCTAAAGGATTTGTTACAATCAGCTTAAGCGTAAGTACGATAAATTAATAATGACCTTATACCTATTTTATAAAATAAAATCTTAGTGAATTGATCTAACACGGGATGACATTGGTTTTTTTTTTAAATATTCTACTACACGATTTTTCTTATCAGCAAAATACACGGCAACATCGGGAATTTTATCATTTCTCTCCAGGATATCCTCCAAAACTCGATGTAAAGACCGGGATTTCGTGTAATTGTGAATTTGTATAATAATAATTATAAAACATCAAAATAAAATATGATTACCTACAGTTTAAGATTTAGGTACCTACCTACCAAATATAACGTTTGAATAAATTGTACAACAATTTATATAAACAATTTTCAAGTCGTTTTCTTCGATTAAAATAATATAATTTATATTATATTATGGTTACAATGTAAAAGTTTAAGATATTTATTGTTGTAGTAACCTTAAATTTGAAATTAGAAAATAGTCCAAAAATTATAATATAGTAAATTAAAAATAATTTTTTTATTACCTATCTATCAAATATATCTTCGCAAATATTTAACTTTTCATATTTGAAAAAATAACCAGCTTAACAGTTACTTTAAGTCTTCAAATATAATAATAATTATGCAGGTACCTAATAATTGTAAGCATGAGTAAGATCTTTACTGAATTAAAAATAATGTAGGTATTTTCGTAGGTACCAAATATTTATTTAAGGTTATATTTCTAAAAATATTAAACAATATGAGTTCTTATTATTTTATTATTCAGTATTTTTAATAGAAAATATTAAATTAGAATATAATATCTTTATTAAAACATTTTTTTAAAAAATGTATAAAGTTTGAAAATTCTATAGGTATATGTATTCAAGATATAAATAGGATTTATTAAAGTGGGGTTTCAGCCCACATTACCCTTGATGTTTCAACCTTTGTACCCAGTATTTACTTTGTAGTCATGTATTCTAAAATACTACCTAATTAAGCATAGCTTTTACACAAAAGTAATGAAAAAAGTATAAACTATTAATGTGACTTTATTAAAATGGTCAATTGTATTTCTTATCGTTTGAAATTAATTTATAAATGTAGTTTTCATTCCTCTTTTTATCGATATATTTTATTTTCATACTATTCATTAAATTTATTGCTAAACTCAATGAAATTTAATTAATATTTATTTATTCTATCACTATCACAAATAGACAATTATTGGTAAATACAATTTTGTATAAAAATAAACAAATATACAAATTCTACGAGTATAGTTACCTATATAATATTTAAATAATTAGGAATATATTTTTCATTATTATAATATATCATTTTATTCATATATATTATTGTATTATAAATGGTCACAAGTTGTTACTCATTATATATATATATATATATTTTTTATAATATTCATATAATTATTTAAATTTTCATAAGAGTTTGAATTAATTAATTTAGAAATACAAATAACTACATACCTCACATGAATTGGCCAAATCTAGTAATCTTAGTCTAATAATTCACTGAAATTTCATTGTAGTTTCAAATTTTAAAACATCTTAAAATAATGATGAAATGGTGATATCAATTTTTAAATCGATATGATAGGTATCGATAAAATATCGTGGCTAGCGGCATATTTAAAATTTTGTTAAGAAGTGAATAACTGAAATACTGATAGTCTAAAGTTGTTCAAAGTTAAGTGGGAGTGAGGGAGTCTACGAATAAATAAAAGTCAATTTCCTTAAAATATCATAAAAATGAATTTAAAATTCTTTCATAATTAACCAAATTTTGGTTATACCTAAAAGAACTGAAAGGCAATAACTATAATCTCGTAGCGAATAACTACGTTTTATAACAAATGTGAAATGATTGATTTCTGCAAATATCTGTATGCAATCAGTTTTGCCATGCATTTTTGAAAAAAAAAAAAAATGATAATATTTAAAAGAAATGTGCATAGATATACAGTCAAATTTAAATTTGATGAACTTGATTATTTGGTTTAACTAATTAACTTTAATGTACTTTTATAGCCAAAATAGCAGAGAAAATTTTCAAATATGGTTTATTCATTTCTTGTAAAAAGTACGATAGGAAAACTAAAAAGAAAAAAGTCAAGAGGTAACGATAAAAAACTACATAATTAAAAAATATTTTGATAAATACGCTTAGAAAAAGTAAAAATAGAAATAGCGTGGCCAGAAACAGGTGGAAGAATTTAGTGGAGGCATGTGATAAGCCTATGAATTATGTAAAAGACCGAGAAGTAAAATGTATTTTTTTTATAAAAAAAAATAATTCATTATGGCGGAACTATATTCATTATCCACACCATACGTCACAAATCGTAGGAAATATTTGTGTTAGGTACCTATCGATAACGCTTATTGTCAAATGAATTTTTTTTTTTTTTTACAAATTAGGTATGATTTATAAATATAATTTATATTAATTATGAGTTGATATATGTAAGAGTTTTGGAATTAGGAAAATAAGAGTTATATGGATATAATAGGTAGTTATGAATTATAATTAATGGTTCGATATTTTTTGATACGAAATCGCTTATATTTTATGTTTTTATATATATTTTATATTTTTTAATATTATATTGTTGCTAAGGGTAAATGTAGGAAAAAAATAAGAGAGGGGAAATTTAAAAAATATTAAATAGTGTATTTGTGTAAACGAATCATACACTATATTATATAGGTGAATCTAGGACATTTCGTCCCTGATAAAATTTAATTACATTTAATTTCCTGTTCAAACTAATTTTAATTTCAAATAAATATTCGTTTTGTGATAAGGTAATAGATTATTTCAACAAGATTTTCAATATTTAATATTAGTATTTACCTAGAAAATAACAGATAGCAGATAAGATATTTAAATACATTTATAAAAAAAAGTTAATTACATCTTCCTAATCAAATTATTCTTTTGAAAATAATATTATTACTTTCTTTATAATAATTGTTTAATAATTTATAGGTTAGAATATTTTATTTCTATAATAATATTGTATTGTCCACGTTAACGCAAAACACACAAAGTCCAAAAATTAATTTCTAACTTTGTTGTTATTTTTTACTTTAGTTATACGACTAATTAATTAATTAATTAATTATAATATTTCAATCGACACACGTTATGTAAACCGTATGAACAAAATAAAAACGATAAAAAAAAACAAAATTTTAGTGCTAAAAATATTTATTATTGCATTATATTACCTACTTGTGTTTTATTTATAGGATGAAAAAAAAAAAGAAAGATCAGTTTTATTATTGGTTTGGGGGGGGGGGTGTAAGGACATGTATTTCAGGGACGTAACGAATTTTCAAATATTGTTTTCGGATTGGACTGGCCCCGGGTTTTTATGGAAAGTTCTTGGGTTGAGTCGATCCGGCCTGAAAAATTTAAGTAGGTACCTACCTAATGTTGTATGTATATTTTATATTATACGATATATGGAAATAAATTCAATACACAAATTAAATAAAAATATTAAATTGATATTTCTCTATAAATCCTATTAGATTATACATAGATTATATACAATGTTACACTAAAAAAATACAATTCCGTGGAGCCGTCTTAACATGATAACGACTCATTTCTACGTATCGGTAATGTTTCGGTAAATGTAAAAAAAAAACGTATATTTCATTGATAAATAATTAATTAAATCGAATGACTCGTATGAATACGTTAATTTTGTTCAAGAACATGAACGAGTTTAAATTAAATTTTCAAGTGAAAGTTTTAAATACATACCTATATAATGTGCTTTTACACGAATAAACCAAATACATAAGCAAATATATTCTTTAATATTCATTCAGAAAATAAATTATTGAAAAATATTTAAAAAAAAAATTATATTAATAGTAGGTGAAAAATCATGAAAGTCGTAAGCACAAGTCACAACTAGGGTGGCAGAGGGGTTTGGGGTGGGCTAAAAATAATAAAAAAACCCATTTAAAATACAAAATAAAAACCTGCAATGTTGTATAAAGAAATCTGTACATTTGTAAATTAAAGATATTTCTTTGTTGAAGTATAACATATTGTGACGTGCGTATCCTTGAACTTCCGAAGACACTGAACCAGAGGTGTAGTTTGAAGACGGAAGTAGGATTATTTAAATATATAATTTAAACCACAAAGTTTTTCGCCAAATGATTATAAAATGTATTGTATTTGTACACAAAATATTAACTTAAATGATCGCTGTGGATCGAAAAATTTAAAATAGTTAAAATTATTCTAAGTTCAAAAGAATTCAGAATTCGGCTAAGTCCAAAATTGAAACACTCAAGATGTTATACGTAAAAAGTATAAAAACCATCGGCGTGGAGTATGTGGCTCGAATGATTGTCCCAGGTCATCTGAAATGTCTGTGTTCGGGGACCCAGTTATATAGGGATGACCTCTATGACCTCTATATAAAGTGATATGTGATAATATGTGATAATATATGATACATATATTGCCGATAGTGAAATTGCTTTTAACACAATTTTGGCTATCGGATGTCTTCTGTTGTAAGTACACCCGGTTGCTCATTCTATTTTGTGTTTTTTTAGGTCTGTCTAAACAATTGTACACTCGACTATTACGACTTGCAGATGGACTCAATAATTATATTTATATTTTTGTCCTATCCTAGTATAACGTGTGGTCCGTTCGTTTTCTGTTTCGCCTACTCTCCCCCCGGCATGACTTGGGTCGACACTATGCGATACACTATACCGCTTTTAATGCTTATACAGATGCCAAACTTATTCTTATTTCTCGCACCGAACAATCTATGGTGTCCATCTACACATGCTGGATTTTTTTTTTGGAATACTCATAGCCATTATTTAAAATTATGATTTAAAAAGATATATGTAAGTATACATAAATCGGCAGGGTATACTCGGAATGGGGCCCGTCCATATGGGCTGAACTTTTGTCATGTCACGATTACTATTTTCGAAATATCATTCCAAATATAAATATCTAAGTATGTAATTGATAGGGAATATAGCAATATAAAACTATTGCATTCATAGCCTATATTTGCCTATTAATATGCCCAGAATCCTAAAATTAATTTAGATATCTGCAAAAATGAAAATTAGCGGCGCTGACTAAAAAATATTCACTATGGCGAATTTAAAATTCGAATATTATCATTAGTATAAGCACCCAACATCTGTTTAAAATATTGAAATAAAACTCAGACATCGCTTGGCTTTGTTGATGTAACAAAACAAATAATAAAATAAAAAAATAAAATCATATTTTCATTTTATGATTAGCTGTATGACTTTTTAATTAAGTCGGTAACGTTATTTTTTAAATGAATGGGCGATTTAAAAAAATACAGCAGTTTTCATGACATATTTTATACAGAATTGTTAATTTTTCATTCTTATTATTTTGTCGATGGTTACATATTATATACTGCTCGCGGCTTAATGTAATCACATTAATGGGTTTTAAAAACCATTGACCTTTGTATATATATAGTCAATGTATAAAACTAATAATAAAAGTCAATTGATAACATAAAACAAAAATTTTAAAAATAACAAAACGCATGTTAAAATAACAAAATCCAGTCAGTAGGGGTGGAAATATTTTGCTCGTTGGGTATATTCACTAATGATGGATATATTGAATTTAAAAGCAATGATAAATTATTTCTTTCGATAAATCAATTTGGTATCTTCAGTGTATTGTGTATATATAACATCAGTAACTGTTACTTTCGGTAATATCTAACACGTTTAATATATTTTAACAATATAGTTTCAAATTTATTAGTAATTACTAATCCTATATTAAATTTTTAGATCTTAAAACCCAAAAAAAATCAAATTCCATCATTTCTATAAATACCCCAAAACCCCAAAATTAAGAAAATATTTATAAAAAATTATTTAATCTTCAACATAATACCTCAATACTGTTTTTTTAATTAGTTACTATATATATCTTATTTACATCTGTACTCTGTGTCCATCATAGCGTTTCTTATTCAAATTAAAATAAAATAAAATACATATTCTGTGAAAATGTTAAGGTTTTAGACCCATTTTTCCCTTGAAATCTAAACATATTACATACCAAAATAATAAATGATGTCGAAAAAAAAATGTCTTGTCTATTTAATGAGGATTAACCCACCATGCATTTTTTCTCACTTAGCAACAGTCGTTTGCACCATTTAGTTTGTTCATTATAATACGTAATAATCTTAAAAAAATAAATACAAAATTAATATACATTTAAAAACTTCACACATCTATGTGACTATGTATGTATTATAAAATTTTCAACCAATATAATATAAAAATAAATATACATAATTATATAATATTTTGAAATATTTCCTATATTTTACGTAGGTATTTCATTAATTCTGACTCAAAATTAAAATATCAACAGTATTGATATTAAATTTGAATCTAACAAATTTTATGTGGAGAAGTTTCTAAACACTAAATCACAGTTCAGTTTATTAAAACAATCACTCTTATAAAAGTTAGACTTCTAATATTTGAAATTCTATTCATAATATATGAAGATTCTGAGCGGAGCAAGAAAGCTGTAGTAGTAATTTTATTTTTAATTTTTCCCTGAAACAACGTTTTGATCAGAAATTTTGATCGCGTGTGCCCATTTTTTGGCAGAAAATTGAACTTTGAAATGGTAATTTTTTCGATATTTTCAATAAACGCATACCTACTCAAGAAAAATATCAAAAAATTACGTAAAACGGTAAAAATATGATTCCGCTCAAATCGATTAGGCATGTGTTTATCTATGTAAATCTAAAAATAACGATTCTAAAGTCTTATTAAAATGTATACTACATTTGTAATTGTTATTTATTATTACTATGTTGACGATAATACATTTTTATTCCATTTTTGGGATATTTATAAAAATTTTCTTCATTTATTTCAAATTTCAATATTTTTCAGTCATAAATGGGGTAATTTAAAATTTTAGTATTTTATACCCGAAAATGTAATACAAAGTTAAACATGTGCATTAAAGATATCTACCTACTATAATTATATTCAAAAAATCTCAAAAATGTTCAGTTAAAATTTTTTTTAGTCTATAGATATAAATATATATAGGTACATATATTTAATCATTTAAAATTTTTTGACAATATTTATTGTTACGGTATAAAAATGTAAACGCCATCGTAATTCATTAAATAAAAAAAAGGGATCTAAAATCTGAAATTTTCACAAAGTTAGGTATGTATTTTATTATAATAAGCATACGCGTTATACATTTTTCCAAAATTATTTGCAAATTTATTTTTTAAAGTAAATGTCTACTAATATATACATAAATATATTATACACAAAATATTAAAATTTAAATAGATAATATTCCACTACAATTCCACTACGAACAAAAAAAAAGTTAACATTAATTACTTCTAAACGGTTTTCACTTAAAACATAAAATAAAGTAAAGCGGTTTCTTTATGCAATTTTACATACCACCAAAATTTCTCAATAGGTATTCAGGAAAAAAACATATTTTTTTCATGTTTTTATTAAAAAATAATTTTTTCCAGAAACATTTAACCTCTTAATAATTAGTCAGTTGAGGGTGGAGGAAGTATTTCACTTGTCGAATAGGATATTTATGTTGGACTTACTGTATTTAAATTTAATGATATCTTTGGATAAAAAATTTTCAGTGAAGCCATAGTTTAACCTATAGGTGTAATATTATTATCCGATTTCTAAAAAATTTCCGTTATTTTTGGTATTTTGTATTTACGCTAAAGAAAACTAATAAATCGAAAAATGAACTTACTAACTAGACCAAATTTATTTCCAGAAATCTATTAACCCAAAAATTCCTATACTCAATTACTTCTTCCTGAAAAAAAGTGTATAGGTATAGAGGTATAGGTTCATATATAGATAAATAAAAAAAAATCTAGTTATTCTATATCTATAACCTTTAAAGCAATATATGATTAAAATGATTAAATTATTAAATGATTAGTATAATAAAAATCACAATTCCTAATCAGAGATATGAATATATTGTTTGTATTAAATTTTTTTTTTCAAATTATCAATTAAAAATTAAAATTAAAATTCAGGAATTTAAAACTAAAAATAAATGTGTTCACAATATAATGAGCCCCGAGACTTGTAAATGAGGGTACAATTGTACACCCTGTGAATTTTTTGAAAGTGCAAAAACATTATTTGGCTCTGAAAATAAAACACTAAATATTATATAAATATTGGTTTGAGCCTTATAATACCCTATGTATATAGTAATGAAATATTAAATTTTATATTATTGGTGGCCCGCACGAAGGCAATATTTTACTAATGTGACTTACCGAAGAAAAATTGTTAGATATCACTGGTTTAAGGTTTCTATACGATATTTATATACAAATATACCTATACTTGTATATTAAATTTCTGTACATATAAGAGATCTTATAACCTGTTTTATCCATCTGTCTTATTGATACGTTGTCTGGCAATCTATTGCCAAAATCTTACATTTTGTTATTCATAGCTCCTAATATGGAGATAATATACCGAATATCTATAGGATACTCGAAGACTAACGTCTTTCTGTCTTCATAATTCGTTACCTACATAGTTATCAATATCTATGTGGGTTTGAGGGGGGTTGCCCCTCCTTAGAGTTTAATTAACCTCAAAAAAATACAAATTAAATTAAGCCTAGTACTTTCATAATATTAAAATGCATTTTATTTTGAAGGTAAATTTATAATGAAGTCATAATAATAAGGGGTTATTTGGGGATATAGAAGTTATGCTCCTTACTTAAATGTTGACTATAAAGAATGTATAGGTACTCTTCTATGAATTATTGCTAAGTGTCGCCTTTGGGTGTATTACATTATCAATCTCTGATCAGGATCGTTTTATCGAAAGAAATATTAATTTGTTATTGCTTTCAAATCCAATATGTTTTATTTATTCACCGTCCAATATCCTACACCCGACTGACTGGCATTTTTACATTTTATTGTTAAATACACTTTTTATGCATTTCCAAAACTATAGCTAGAGCTAAGGTAAATTCAAACATTTGTTACACAACTTTAAATGTTAACATGCATCTAAATTTATAAAAAAAGAACCAATTATTTTCAATAAATATAATGTGTTGTGTACTTAGTTTTGTTCATTTTCATGACTCTCGCAGAAAAAAATCTAATAAATGTTTAATTTGTTCATCTAAAAAATGTGTTTGTTTATTTTATTTTTTAATACACCTAATAAAGATTGTATAGGTACACCGAGTCATCGATGTATGATTTAAATATATTATACCTTATCTGTTCAAGTAATTATGTTATAATTCGTAATAATTATTAATTTTATGGCATAATCAATAATATACGATAGAATGGAATGCCATAAAATATCAATCATATACCGGATGAATCTTTTAACAGGAAACACTCATTTTCTCAATACATTTTTATGCATATGCTTATTATTTAGTAATAAAGTAATAATTATAATAGTAATTTCTACATTTTTATAAAAAATCAAATATTTAATTTTTTTATTATATAGATTAATTGTCGTAAAACCTCAAATCTGTTGTTTTTAGTCAAAATCAATCTTTTTGGGCTATTATTTATGGATATTTTAAGTGGATTTTTTGAATTTAATGATAAATTGATTTCACTACTAGATTTATCGACTCCAACTCCCATATTTTGATAGTTGACATATATTTTTACGATTTTCTGATAATTCTAATTTTATCAATTAAACACTACACTAGCACGTAATTTTAGTTTTTGGAAAAACGATAAAAAGAAAATATCATAAGACCCACTAAAATATAAATATTAACAACATGAGTTTATTCCCTTAGCGTTTCCATTGAATCTATCTGGAACCCTGTACTATATATCTATCTAATATTCTGTTATTTATAAAAAAAAGAACAATATTTTACAAAAGAAAAATAGTTTTTCAGTTTTTTTGATCAATAGTTAATGAAAAAAAGAAAAATGATGCAATAATTAACAGAAAAAAAAAAATTTTCAAGTTCAAAATTATAATGGAAAAAAAAGTTCATCTAGATACAGATGGTCGAATTTAATTCATCGTCTATTCGGTCTTCAGACAGAATAGTGTACCTATTATATTATTATTTAAAATTTTAAAGCAGTAATGATAATCAATGTTTTCGAACGTCAATTCTGATCAAAGTTCGGTATAAGGTTATTAAATAAAAATAATAATCATGACAACTATTTGTTATATGTATGGTTATTTCCCCTGTATCTATAAAATATTTTCGTTTTTCTTCAAACCTAAGCAAACTACTGAGAAAAAATATAAAATTACCACTCTAAAGTATCACCTTGAACCAAATTGCTATCAAAAATGATCTTTATACTCTAAAATTTCTGTTAACTCGGGTAGAAGTACCAGAAAATATTTATTCCTACATAAAAAAAATCCCATCTTGTTAAAACAAATGTATTCCTCGCTTTGTCTCAGAATCTAAAATGATTAGTTACTCAGTTGATGAAAATTGTTTTTACTCGGAAAAATCGGGATAATAATTTAATAATTTTTAGAACATTATTTAACAATGAACAACACATACTAACAGTGTAATAGATTTATAAAATTAATTAACTATAGTTAATACCCACACTTTTATATTTGACGTTCGGACGCTCCGAATCCCTTTTTCTAAACTTTAAATAGTAATAAATAATAAACTAGATATAGGTTTGATATTTGACATTTGGACATAAACCGAATTTTCAGAAAACATATTCTGAGTCTAAATAAATATGAAAATGAAAGTAATCGAGATAAAAATAATTGAACAAAAATAGGTACTTAGTTTGTTGTTGTTTTGTAAAATTCTTAAAAAAAAAAAGTTAAATATTTTATAGATTGACTGACAAAAATGAGCGTTTTCCATCAAAAAAATCATTCGGTAATCAGTAGATAACCCATAGGTGTATTTATAATGCAATTTTATTTTTACTTAGAATATTCGTCATATGATAAGAAAATCAGATTAATTTTAATTAATCAATAATCAGTAACAATTGGTTCTAATGATTATTACTTATTAGTAAGTATATCGACTTTATAGGCATTGCATGTTTGGTACTCGTTAGTGAAAATTTATTGTTCTATTTAGAAAAACAAAAAAAATCTGTACCTATGTAAATTAATGCAAGAATTACAAATAGTTTTATTACAAATTGCTGACGTCTACCAATAAATATAAAAAAAAATATATTAAAAAACTTGATACAATTATAATATTTAAATATAAATGTAATAAAATAATTACCTATTGTATTTAATTATTAAAATATCGAATTATCTATTTTCTAATATCTATATTCTAAATTATCATGTCAATTGGTGAAAACCGAAATGCTCATATTTTTATTTATTCTGTAATATAATATTTTAGAATAGGCATAACATACAATTTTTATATAATTAAAAAAATATTTCGTGTTTTTAGACAAATGAATTGGTATCAACACAAACTATCGATGAAGCTGGAAACAAGAATTTCAAAAATACCGAAGGGCTGTCCATAACTTACGGTATTGACGATAATCCACCATGGTATTTATGTATCTTCATGGCTCTGCAAGTAAGTTAAAAATATTTATCAATAATATTTGAAAAAACACAAGTATATAAAATTGTATTTATTAAAACTTTAAAAAAATATTTGATTAAAAATAAGTTAATTGATTTAAATACAGAATAGAGAATGAATATTACTCAAATCCGTTATAAAATGTTTAGCCACCAGAAAATTTTAAAATTAACATTTTCTGCTATTAAATATAGAATTTTAAAAAATTACATTAAATTGATAATTAGTTTAAAGACTACAGTCTTGAATAAAAATTGTTTTACTTAATTTGTGCATGTACACAAAATCATATTTTAAAATGAATTTTTTTAAAGAAATAATTTTTGTTTTCCGATGAAAAAAATCAATATCTTTACCTACATAGGCTTATATAATTAATATTTGAAATGTCTCGGTCATCAAAATTGAAAATTAATTAAAATAAAACTTAAATTAACTAGATATTGCTTAATTATAATTAATATTTTATTATTATATCTAGTATTTATTGCCAGATAGTAATTGGAACATATAAATATTGCGAGATATGTTTTTAACCGGTCTTGAACCATATATTTCCAAAAAAACATGTATTAATAAAGTATATTCAATACCTAAAATATTTAAAATAGCATGATTTGAATATATTGCGAAATTTTTTTTCAACATTATTGTGAAAATATGTTTATTTAAATATTCAAGACAATATTTGAAAATACATTATTTGAAAATAATATGAAATTATTGAACAACATTTTATTTATTGAATAACATTTTGAAAATAAGTGTTGGTATTTAAATATATCAATTTGGTTTTTTATTCATGTTCTAAATAATATTTCAAATTAGATCCCTCGATGTTATAGGAGATTATTAAAATAATTAGGTACCCAGTGTAGAAATTTACCATGAACAATACATATAAAAAAATAATAACAGCCGAATTACCCGGCTTCGCCCGTGAACAGATTTACTGACAAATCCTATCATAGCGGTCGTCTATGTTATTAAAGGGATAAAAATAATAAAAATTTAAACTCATTTCCCATTAGACTTTCCATAGTCAAATTTCCAAAAATTCATACTAAACTGGTTACTAAATTATGTCATTAAAAAAATATTCTCTAAAAATGTCAGCTTTCTACGACCTGAAGTAGTAATTGAAACGCAATTCTCCACTTTCTCTCCCTTAAAAGTCAAATTACAAAAATGTCTTTCTAAATAGGCATCTGTGTGATTAAAGGAATATACTCTAAAAATGTGAGCTTCTGTGATCAGTAGTCTGGGCTGGGCGTTTATGATTTTTATATGTGTATAGATTATAATATAGTCAAAACATTTTAGTGGTTAAGTACATGCAATTCATATGAACTTGTATGAATACAGATAGTAAAGTCACTAATGCGTGTATGTGTGATGTTCTTGGGTAGCGGGTTCAATTCCTGATGACGAGATGGAAATTTCTTTCGATATTCCATAGCCCGTCGCCACGTGGAAAAAAAATTTTCATACAATACTGAAGAGAAGAGAGGAGGTTGCCAAATTTTTTTGAAATTTAATATTGTAATCAAACGTTTTCACAATTTTTCCGTGAAAAGTTGCCACAATATGAAATCGACCATATTTTCTCAATGTTTTTATTTCCCTGCCATTGATATATTGTAAAAATATTACGAACATAGAAAACAAATATTACACACGTATTGTACGTAGTCATTTTAATAATTTTTATACAATATTGTAACAACGTCTGAAATATGTCATTGCTACCTATTTAATATAAATATAAATTTAATATAAGTATAAATAGGTATTAAATATAATAAAATCCATGATGTAGGTACGAAAATTTTATAGCACGTATAACCTGGATTATTATTAATATTAAATTCTATACAAATAATTTAATTTCAAATCAAAATTTATTTTCAAGTCCGTTTTGGTATCAAAATCCAAAAAAAGTTCATTTGCTAATGTCATTCGGTGTAGGTATAGGCGTACGCAGAGTTCTATGAAAGACAGTGTAACCATCATTAAAGGACATTTATAAGTCGATGAGCAAAATGTCACCAACTATTTTGATGGTGGGCCACCGGAATACATTATGAGGGGCATCATTTATTTTTATGGATGGCACATACTAGTTCATTGGAACACTAATTTTGAACCATGCAAATTGAAGAACAAACTTTTTAATCAATATTATACAATAATTATTTTAATACATATTACATAAATATATGTAAATAAATAAGCATGTTGATGGAAAGAGAAGAATTGGAAGTCCGAAAAAAGGGGGTTGTAAGTGAATAGAATGTGGGAGGTCAAGTGATAAGTGGAAGTGGAGGACTAGGATGACCAACCCTAAATATTGGGTAGAAAAGGCAAAGGAGAAGAAAAATACATTATTTTATAATCATGTACCTACCTACATTTTAAACAATATTATATACTCGCATATTATTATATTTGGGCATCAACTTTTTAATAATAATAATAAATAAATGACTAATTATTGAAATACTTCATTTTTGTATTCCAATACAACTTTAAATATAATTAGAAATAACAGTAAAAGTATATTTTTGTTCACTCAAAACGCAAATAAATAATTATTGTAGTTTTTTGGAGGAATATTTTTGAAAAAATGTAATAAATCCCAACAAATATTAAATTAACAATTCAAAATGTAAAATAATATATATATCCTTGATTTGGAGCCATAAACTTAAAATATTTTACCAATATAATTTTAAGTAGGTACCTATCAAACCGAGCTAGTATTTATTGATTTCCAAAGATTTTTTTTTATCTAAAAACAATTTATATGCATAAGTACTGGAGTAGAAATTTTGGAATAAAGATGATTTTTGATATTAAATTAATCTGTATAATTATGATACTTTCCAGAGATCATTTTTTGATTTTAACAGTAATTTTTTTTTGCGTAAGAAAAAAATATGTTTTAGCATTTTAAAATTTTGTATAATATTAGGTACATCAAACTCCCATCAAAATTGTTTTAGAGGTTTATAACATTTTTATAATGATTTATCATTGCTTTCAAATTTAATACATCAAATTGTAATTAATGGATAATAGCTATAGTTGTATTAGATGAGATGATAGAAATAACTAAGTTGTAATATCTAACTTTTAGTAGAAGTACCGGATATTATTTGTAACGGATAAGAAAGTTTTTGTAACTAATGAATTTTCAAAAACTGGTATTGGAACCAATAATTAAAAAACAAAATGATTTGTAAAAACAAAAACCGAAAGTCAATGCTGGTCATTTATTTTAAAATAATTTAGTAATATAAATATTCTCTATCCAGGACTGTAATTAAATTGAAATTTTTGATGTACCTAAGTATTTTTTTTTTTTGTATAGATACTTTATATGTGTAAATTTTTCATAGCATTATCTTACAATGATTGGCGCAATTGTGTCTATCCCGTTTATCCTGACACCAGCACTATGTATGCGGGAAGATGATCCTGCCCGAGGTCATATTATATCGACAATGATATTCGTAACGGCAATAGTGACGTTCGCACAAGTCACTTTCGGTTGCAGGTACGACTATAGTTTTAAAATATATAAATGTGTTGAAAATGTATATAATATATCAAAATATTTTATCCCGTTAAAAAAAAAATTATTATAAAATTGTGTATTGAAAATCTACAAAAAAAAATTATGTAGGTACATTCAAAATTTGTCAAAAATGCTACTATTAGGTAAATACCTTAAATGGTGATAATTGTATTAAAAATTAATGTAAAATGTAAAAATAACTTAATAATGCAATCAATTAATTTATTATGTTTTATAATATTTCTAATATAAGAAAATCAATTTTTTGTAAAACTTTTATTTATATTTATATAACTTTTATTATTGAACTTTATTATTCCACTAGGAAGTATCTAGAATGATGGATTTTAAATAGTTTTTCTAAAATATTTTACGAACTTTTAAACATAATTTAAGTAATATTAAAAAGCATATTATAAATAGGTATAAGATCACATATATTAATGAATAAAATACATACGTGTAGCATTGTAACCGGGATATATAATGTGTATACAATATAATATATAATATACAAGAGAAAATTTCGATATTAATTACAAATAATCGAATCTGTCTGTATTAGGTATTATAATAATATTTTATAACGTCTAATAAACTTAATATATCCTATTATACTAATACAAAGTGACTAATGTTATATAATAAATTAATAAATATTCAAGCTTAATTTTTATTTTTCATTTTAGCTAGTTATTAGTTTATTACTATAAACTAATAAATTGTATCTTATATATTTCAAATTAAATTTGTTTCGATGATTTTTTTTCGTATACATAGAGGTACATATATATTATTAATTTATATCAATAAGATTTCCAAGTTCATAACCTCTACTATTCTTAATATGAATCCAATATTGAACTGTTAAAAACATTGTGGCAAAATTAATATTTTTTTACTAGCGAGTTAAAATAATATAAATATTACATACTAATTAATAGAAACCTTACAATCACTTTTTGATTTCCATTTAGAAGAAATAATGCATAATTTGCAATGTGTTTAAAAATTTTAAAGTCAAACGAACAACTCTAAAGTTGGAGGACAAACCAAAAAAACTCAGAGAAACTTGACAAGTTTTCGATTTATCGATATTTATATGAGTACTGATGTTGAAATTGAATAATAATTTGTACTTTTAGATCAAATAAAATATACATTAAACAACTATATTTAATCCTAGTAAATAATATGTTTGGACCAGTTTTGACAAGAATTAATATAAAATTTTAGAGGCTACAACGTTTAAAATTCGACTTGTCCAAGTAAAACCATAAAAAAAATAATAGATATATTCACAGTAGGCAGTGGAGAACAAGACGGTAGGCTGCCAGGAAATGTAACTCATCCAAACGATGTGTTAAGTAATCAAGAAAAATCATTTTCATCCTATTTATTTATCGGTAATTTATTTCAAATAAAAATAAATATAATTGTATCAACTTTCAAAATTTCACAATGAATGGAATTCAGATTCGAGAATTATTCATTCTAAACACACGAACAACTACGCAAAAAGACCATTTTTTTTTTAAACATTAATCATTATACTATAGGTAGCTAAGTATAGACATAGATTTACTCTCACCCCGTAATTATGTCACTGATTATCTAATATAATATTTAAGTTATAAAGATTTGTCTAATGTGGCGAATTAGTACTGTATTTTATTTCATAATTAAGTACTAAATTCAAGTAATTAAAAAATAATACTTTTTACCAACTCGTAAATTAATCAACGGAATGGTTTTGGGATTGTTAAAAAAGATTTATAATTTTTCTATATACAGGCTACCAATTGTACAAGGAGGAACGATTTCATTTCTCGTGCCAACGTTAGCAATTTTGAAATTGCCGCATTGGAGATGTCCTGCCGCAGACATTATCAACAAAATGACCGAAGGAGAACAAGAAGAGCTTTGGCAAGTGCGCATGAGAGAATTGTCTGGTGCAATTGCAGTATCAGCTTTATTTCAAGTATTTATTGGATATTCAGGTAAGTAGTTAATTGTAAGCAGGTAAACTAGGCTTAGGCACAGTTGTACAGTGTTTGTTTAATCTATGATTAAGTGTTAATCAACGATTAAGACATTTGGGTCGTTGTACAGTGTTTTTTAAGTGTTTAATCATTGATTAAAGGACTGTTATATAAATCAACCAAATACGGTCGGTTAAACGGCAAATACTATTAAACCAGCAATTACATTTCATGTTATCATTATTAATAACTGTTATAAATTATAACTTCAGTAGTTCAGTTTGATATTTGAATAAAACTATAGTGCATTTGTTTTAAGTTTTAATTTATTTATTTTCTACATTTGATTCTTGAATTATTTAATTGTTTTATCGACATAATGGATTTTGAAAATGATTTTAATTCTGATTCGGATTTCGAAGATGATGAATTTAATAACTTAATGATTACTTTCCCTATACATCACAAAAAATCTTTAGATCTCGGACAGATCACTTTATATTTTGGAGAGGTGACGAATTCTTTGATATATTTCGATTGTCCAAAACTACAGTGCGTTTTATTGTTGATTTGATTGGCAACCCCATCTTTTCCCATACTGATTGGTGAGTTTATTATACCTATTATGTAAAACTTAGTGCATATTTTAAGACATTTTTTATTTTTTGGCGAAAGAATGCTAAAAGTTACAACAGAAGAAGAATCATTTATTGAAATAACTGATTTTAATAACCCAGATGATGAAATAGGTAAAAATGCCATACAAAATAGTACATGAAAAAAGTTACTTCGATATTTTAACAATGTTTAAACTATATTAACATACAATTTTTTTCTTTTACTATTTATTATAAATAGAAAATAGAGATAAAAATAAAATGATAATATTTTTATGTTTTATTTTTAAGTATTTAAGTACATCTTACACAATGTATGTAAAATAATATATAATATAATATGCAATATAATGTAATGACTTATGTACAAAATATAATGTGTCACGTTTAAATTAATATTAATTAATTTTAAATTAAAAAATAGTTTTAAATTAATTAATATAAAGATTTTTTTTTAATAAAACAAACAAAAACAAAAGTGTACATATTATGTTATTGCATCATAAAATTAAATCTAAAAACAAATTATCTTATAAATATAAATAAATAATTCAGGAAGTGTTAGGAATTTTATTATAGACAATTAGATAACTTATGGCATTAGTTTCTATTCCCTTTCTTTTTGTAATTGTAAAATTTCGTTTGTTAATTTAAAATTTTTCATTAAAATTTGATGTTTTTCTACCATAATTTTTATTTCTAAATCGTGTTTTTTTTGCATTAAATTAATTTTTAGTTTATGTTGTTCAATAAAACTAGATTGTTACTGCGCACTCAGTTCGGCTCGAGTGAATACCTACTCAACTCGCAATTTTGTCCTGATAGGCTTTTGCTTTTTTTGGGACATAGCCATCAAAAAAACACATTGATTTTATTTTATTAATATAATTTCTATGGATTTAAAATAATTACTCATATATAAAGTTTTAATTTTAAAGCATTATAAATGTAAGAAGAAGCTAGGTACTTTGACATTATTAAAAATTAAAAATCATTGATAATAAGTATAATATATGAAATAATGGGAGATATTGTCAATATATTTTAGTGTTTAAAATAAGAAATAATCGGCAATCAAAATAATTGATTTCTTGATATGGACCATTGTTTTAGGTTGTTTTTGGTGCAAAACCTATAGTTGTATTAAGGCTATTTGTTGAAACGACGTCTCTATTTTTGTTTTTAAACCAATTAACAGAAGTTTAGTTTACGTACTTCCGATGTTTGATTACTATTTGAAATTATAAGCCTCCTTTCTAGGCTATCTAGGGAAAATGGATTTAATTTAAAAGATGTTAACATCAAGATCATTAAAAAAAAATTAAAAAAACATTTTTTTTTTCAATTATATACATATTAGTTGTAAAACGTCAAATATTCTTCCTATATAAACTAATAAAAAGGCAAATCAATTGCCTACATTGGAAATTATCTACTCCAACAGCTTACATTTTTTAATTTATAAACTGATAAATATTAATATATAATGCATACCAGAAGCTACAGTACTACTAGTACTAGTACTAGTTAAAGTGGATCTAGATTTTAGATCAGCTGGGGTGTAGTTTGTCCAGTTTCTTTTGGTGGTTATTAATGGTTTACTTATCATGTTTTATTTCTTCTGGTTCTATTGCATAATTAAAGCAATTATTACTAATTAAATACACACCTAGACATTGTGATAATTATTTTACTAACTGTATGTTGAGCATTCTTCAATGTTCTCTCACTCAATATTTCTGGGATGTTGATGATTGTTATCATGTTCACATCATAATTTTCACTGATGTAGCAAATGTTCTCATTTTGCAATAGTTGATTTTCAAATTCATTATAATTATCTGAACCATATTTCGCCAATCATTTTAGTTTCAAAAATTTCCTCTACTATAGATGTAATAATTAATAATCGACGTCCCATGTGAAAATTGTTTAACAGGTCCTCTTCCAGTGCCTAGGTTGAAAGTTTTTTCTTCGGCTTACTGCTTTTTTACATTACGTTTAATATTTTCGTCTTTGGTTTTTAAAATAATAGCTGTCCGGAGAATTTTTATTGATTGCTATTGAATTCATTTTTTATATTAATCCAAGCATGTTTTTTCATTCTAATCAAACATTTTATAATAGTATTATACAACAAATTAATTTTTTACATTCAATTTCATAATGAGAAGTATTTTGTGTTTATATTTTTACTTCGCATATAGAGTATTCGTTTTCAAACACTCAACAATTCCCTTGAACTTTTTAACTAAAGAAACTAAAAGAAATATTTCCGCTGCAGAAAATTAGTTATGCGTTTTGGTGTTTTTATTGTTGAGTCCATAATAATATAAGTTAAGTTAAATTAACATAAGGACAAAACAATAAAAAATATAAAAAAAGCCGGTCAGTAGGGGGTGGAAGCACTTCGATCGTCGGGTGTCAGTATGGGTGGATGCACTTCGCTACTGGGCAGGATACTCTAGATGGATGTATTGCATTTGAAAGCAATGATAAATCATT
>JAIPRL010001918.1:29656-70186 GCA_025469235.1 Pemphigus obesinymphae
AAATTAAAATTCTCGATTTTACAAAATCGTATTTTTCGTAATTTTTTGGTAGTTTTTGCTTACGCATTAAAAAACTATTATGAAAATCGAAAAATGACCTTTTAAAAGTACCAACTAGATGCAATTTGCTACCGGAAACGGGTATGAGTGTAAAGATCGGAGCATTCCTTCTGGTAGAAAAAGTGTTTACAGAAAAAAAATAAAATAAATAAATAAATAAATAAATATCATTGTAAAACCATAAGCTTCCTCGCTACGCTCAGAATCTAAAATATGAAGTGAATGAACAAGACACGTGGATTCAAAATTTCAAACAGAAATATGAAATAATAACTAATAACACTTATAATACTACAAAATTCATATAAATTAGTACCAACTATAAACAATTAGTAATGAAAATATTGTAAAATACATCAAATTATGTTGATTAACTACTCACACCTTAACCGTCCACTGTATAACACCTATGATAATAATTGTCGATTAACATTTAATCGTTGATTAGCTAATCACTGTTTAACCATGTAACTGTACTAGTCCTTAGAGACTTATAATTAATTAGTAATCAATTTATAAAAAAATATTGATTCTCATTCGGTTTAAAATGAATTTTAAATCGATTAGTTGATAATTTATCGAATAATTTTTAAACAGAAGTTTAAATAATAATTACTGTAATTTTTATTATATATTTCTACCATTATTGATTAGTTATCTATAATCAATGTCAAATTGATAATTGATTATTTATTATGACATTTTATAATTACCCACCTCTTGTATGTACTAGGTACAATATTCAGGTGCAGGATATTTAGCTTAAATTAAATGTTTTTTATAAGAGTATGCACTAGCAACCTTAGATAACGAAACACGCAAAATTCGTACATAGGTAATTATTTTAAATTTACTTATGTCCAAATTTTGATAAAAAAAAATTCATTTTGGACAAATATTAATATAAACGTGATTACTCATTTATTTTTAAACATATGTCATTTGTATATTGATGAAGGAAGGTATTCTTTAACTTTTTTCTGATAATATCCCAACAGTGAGATGGTAGATCATATCTGTATGATACAACTAGAAAATATATAAACAATAATTGTGATTTGTAATTAAGACTAAAACATTGAATTAAAATCGTGCTGATACGTTTGAAAAATAATATGAATTACTTTTAGGTCTAATCGGTAAAATAGTCAAATACGTCACACCACTCACGATCGTTCCTACCGTATCGTTAGTAGGCCTGTCATTGTTTGAAAATGCTGGGGAATCGGCTTCCAAGCACTGGGGCATATCGATGGGGTAAGCTATCGATGTTCACAGCATTATCATTGAGAATAAAATATATCCTACAAAAAAAAAAAAAAAAAAATGATTAAAATCTGAAATCCACACTTTAGTGCTATAATAATATATTCGTAGTATCTTCAGATTTACGGTTTATTGGAGGTTAGCCCAATGAATTAATACCTAATGTTATATGTTAATAATTAAAATATTGTATTCTCAACGACATTATTGACGTACCTATACCGTAAATTTTTGTTTTGTGTTATTAATATTATTATTAAAATGTTTGCCCGAAGAACTATCATACTGCTGACGCTGTTTTCGCAGTTCTTAACAGGCGTCAAGTGTCCGGTCCCGACCTATAGTAAAAACAAAGGCTTTTCCGTGGTAAAGTTTAATGTTTTCCAATTGTTTCCGGTAAGCGAAAATTGCACGTTATGGCTGTGTAGTACAGCAATCGACAACAATAATTGTGTGAAACGTGTTTTCCGGTATTTTTATTTTATCGTTCAGGTGTTATTGACAATAATGATAATGTGGATACTGTGTGCGATACTGACGGCGAGTGATTATTTCCCAGTCGGACATCCGGCGAGAACGGACGTCAAGATTCGTATTATAGACGATTCGTCGTGGTTCCGAGTGCCATACCCCGGTAACATTCCAATAACCATTTATATTTTATTAGAATTTCTCAATATTATGGTATGAAATATATACGTTCAAAGGTCAATGGGGTTGGCCGACCGTCAGTGTAGCAGGCGTCATAGGTATGCTGGCTGGAGTGCTAGCTTGCACCGTCGAGTCCATAAGCTACTATCCGACAACAGCAAAAATGTGTGGTAAGTGTATTAAAATAGTTGTAATACTCAGTGCCGTAGCCAGGCGAAATGTTTTGAGGGTTTTACAGCCCCCCCCCCCGTTTGAAAATTGTTTTTACCGGTATCAAAAATATTATTTGTTTGTTTATTTGATTACTGTGGGCGCTATATATTCGGTTTTTAAGAATATGCGTATGTAATTTTTAACAAATTATAAGAAAACTGAAAAATTCAAGCGTTTAATAATTTAACGTATTTAAAAATGAATTTAGAATTTGTCCGGTATCAGTATACATTTTTACTATTGCCTAATAATTTGTGATATTTGTTCAAAAATACGTAGGTATACTATCATATTTATAAGTATATGCAATACGAACAAATACTCACTATCAAATGGTTATAATATGAGTTATAATACCGGTACAGGTGTAACATGGACAGTATACGGCGTATACACCGATAACCCTGAAAATATCTTAAAACGAGTATAGGAAAGAAAATAAAACGAAGACTTATGCGTGTCGAAATTCTCAGATCCTTTTTAAGAGCGTTATATGACGGGTCCGTAAGGTCGACCATGAGCCAAGGCCATGCACCGTAGATTTTTATAAATGACAAGATGAATTCTGAATATGTAAGAGAAGAAATAAGAACATTATGATTTTAAGGAAATTAAGATTTTTTCTAATTTGGTGTGAAGAAAGCTGACTGGCGTAAAACTCCAACTGAATAAATTTAAACAGAATCCAACCGTCGCTCGGTGACAAAAAAAAATATAAAAAAATAACCTCATGATCACCGTCAACCCAGCGGTATCGAACGGACAGTTACAAATAATAATAGGTACAATGTACATATATATGTCAATATGAAATAGGACGATCATGAAATAAGTACCCAACTATAGTATGTACCGACCAAAGTATTGTTTATTATAGGTAGGTATATTACCAAAATGTCCATTTAGACCTCGTCGACGCTGGGCGATCCCTGTCTTCAGAGGCACGATTGTTGTCTACTTTATGGTGATCACCAGATACACCATGGTGGGAAGGGATCTCACCCTCTCTCCCAAACTTTGGAAAGCAATCGTCAAAAGTAGAAAAAATTGATCATTTTTTTTTTTTTTTGCTTATTCACGATTTGAATGAAGTATTTTCAAAATTTTTTTATTGGCAAATTATGCAGCAAATTGAATATTTCTCGGAATTTCAAGTCGGAAAACTATGAGTTATAATATTATTTAAAATTATAACAATTATATTTATTAATATTTTAGTCGGGAAAATGGAATAAAAAGTTAATAAACTTTTTTTATGCTTCTTTTTAAGTTTTGAAGAAAAGTATAAAATTCTCGTCAAAAATACAACACCAATATACAAAAAACTAGTATGATGAGAAGTTTCTCGGCCGGCGGTGACAATGAAACGAGAGAGGGCGATGATGAATGAGAGAGAGAGAGAGAGAGAGAGAGAGATGGCATGATGACAACAAAAGTCGTTCATCACGCAGAACTTTAGGGACGATGGTAGACGGGGTTAGGGATTTGACCCGGCACACAATTGGTATATTCTAAAAGTAATCTTTTGAAAATATTATTATTGATGATTATAATAAAAAAATTAAATTTAGTAATAGTAAATATTTACCATACACGAGTATAATTATTAATAATATACATTTAGAACATATAAGTACTTATATACGATTAAAACTAATAACATATATGTAGATCTGAGGTGATGCAATAGTGAAAATTTACATTTTGAGTCACGAGATTTAGCAGTTCGATCCCCGGTTCCAGATTTAGAAATTTGTTTCGGATTTTCAATTATCTCCCGTCGTGAGTGGATAATCCAACGTCATTACCACAATCCGATCCCCCTCAGCTGTCGTTTTTTTTGGGGGGAGGGGGGATATTTGTGATTTAATTATATTATGAAATTATTATGATATTAGTATATAAATAATATTAGAGTAATATTGGAAAAACGGCCAAAAAATATTACTATAATATGATAAATTTAATATTATTTTAATGACTTCTTAATAAAACGCTGTTACGTTTTGAAAATACTCTGTGCGTCACTGATTTATGGAGACGCTCATCGACAACGGTTTCGCCTCCGTGAGAACGTTCGTGCCGATATATTAATATTTTAATTTTTCATTTTAAACAATTGTTTAAATTCAAATAATATTGATTTCATCAGGAGCTCCACCACCGCCCGTGCATGCTATCAACAGAGGTATCGGATTTGAAGGTCTTGGGACAGTACTGGCAGGACTTTTTGGTAGTGGTAACGGGACAAATACGTTTGGAGAAAATGTCGGTGCTATTGGTGTCACAAAGGTATACACATAACGTCTATTATCAAATTAATTGACATTTTCGTTTATAGGCACAGTAAATATGTACTTTTTTGCGCACAAAATATACCAATATTACAATACTTGTTTCCGCACAACTCAAATGGGAAATACAAAAAAAATCGATATAGAACCATCGTTTACGTACATATATATTTTGCGCACAATACTGAAATAATACCTCGATTGCACTGCATCACATAGGTATATGACGGAAGATTATTCCGGTCTAATTTCTCTGACATATTTTGATTTTTACGTGATATTTAACAGAAAATTTGGGGGATATGTTAGATTTAAAAAATGATAGGTACGCTATTTACAAAATTATTACAGATAAATAATATTTCTTATCATCTCTATTCCCACTCATATCGAAGGTTACTACACTTGGAAGGTTCTCCATAATGTAGTACTAAAAATATTTAATAATGAATATTGAATATGATAAAAATGTATACGATGTACATATACTTCGATGCAAGTAAATACGCAAACTACAAATCATCATAATATTGAAACTAAATCTGGCCACTAAATTCTGATTTCGTCATCATTTTCTGTATTTAAAACTATTTTATTTTTTAATAAATTAAATAATATAATACAAATTTAAGAGTTTAGAGGTAAAGACTATATTTTCCAATTAGCTATTACTGTGCGTAAAATATGTAGGTATATGTATATGTATAGGTGGCCCCAACCGTAAATATATTAATTGCATGTTATAGATAGGTATATATCCTCAAAAAAATAATATTGAAAATATATAGGTATCGTATGTTTCATAAGTCAGGTAATACCTCAAGTATCTTCCCGGAAATCCCTTATGTTTGGATGTGGACTTTTAGTTAGTACCTAATCAATATGAATTTTATGACATGAAAATTTAAAAAAAAAATAGAATTTTTTTGATGTTATGTTTGAGAACGGTAATGAAAATGGTATCATATTACAAAATCGAAATCGAAATCAAAACCGAAACCAAATAAATCGGATAACGGTATTGAATATTAAAATAGAAACAGAAAAAAAAGGAAAATTGTATTGAAATTTAAAATCGAAAATGAAAAATAAAGGATATCGATAATTTTGAAACCGGAAAAATCGATTTACAAATAGTTCTAATATTATGTAGGTATCTATGCATTATATTATTATGTAAATAATAATAATTATATACATTTGTAATTTGTTAAATATTCGATAATTACCTACCTATATTTGTTAAATTTCTCAATTATTATTTAAAAAAATATCAAAAAAAGAATATATTTTAAAATAATAAATATATGTATAATAGTATTAATAGTGTTCAATTTCTTAAAAAAAAAAAAATATTTTTATACAATTATTGGAAATTGGATAGATTAGGAAATCTGGTTTTTTTCTATAACCTCGGTGGAGTGTGTAAATTTAACAGTTTAACATTTAAAAGTTTTTTTTGCCAAAATCAAAATCTAATACATGAAATTAAAATACACAAGAAAGGAATGCCCACCTTGCGAGCAAACTCCCGGATTATTTTAAACAATAATCTAAAAATAAAAATTAATTTTGGTGATTCAAAAATTTTCCTTTCCTCTGAGACTTTTTGTGCTACTAAGGAATCATTGAATCCACCACAGTGTATATTGAATGTGTATAATATACTCATTTATGGTGTCTGGGGAACTATGATTAAAATTAAGTGTTTTATCATTATTTGAAAAATGTACCTCTCTGATTTTTTGAGAGGTGATTTTCTGGGCATCCTAAAACATAATGTATCTCATTGGAATAAAGTTTCTACCTACATTAATAACATTAGTTATAGCAAAACCAAAAAAAAAAGTACAAAGGGGAGGAGACATTTTAACGTGTGTACGCTGATGTATTCTCTACCTATATGTTGTGTTTCAAATTCACTACGTTGAAAAATTAAGTGTACCACCTTTTTTCAAAAAAGTAAAAAAATCAACACACTCAAGCAGTTACATACCTACTTACCACAGATTAATACTTTTCTGATTTGTATATTCCCGTATAATATTTTTCCCGTGTGAAATTTTCCTGTAATATACTATTCCTGCACTATATATCCTATGTTTTACATACCTCCTACCGAGTCAGTATAGCCATAATAGTGTTAATATTATATATTTCGGTTTCAATTTTAATTTTCAATAACGTTATCCGTTTTTTTTTTTTTTTTTTTGATTTCGATTTCGATTTAGTAAATGTTTTAACCGGTACATAAAACCGTTTTCGATACCGGTTTCAAGCCCCGATTTTTATATTTTTGTTTAATATAGGAAATTTAGCACACTCGCAGTGTAGACTTTCTTAAATTGTTTTAGTATTATCGGATTAATGAAAAATTATATTTTATTTTATTGTATTTTAGTTATTTTTATATCTAAACTAAGATTCTAAATATATAGGTAACATATAATATTCGAAAATGTAGTGTGCAGGGTATATGGAAACATATATATAGTATATGGGTAGATGGAAACGAAGCGATTATTGACATTGACCATAAAGTTGCCTAGTCTAATAAAAATGTCTAATTCTGTCTATGCGTATAGTGTACAAACGATTTCTCAAAATCAATATCCCTTATTGTGTGCAATCCAGTTGTGTTTTTTCTATATATTAGGTATATGCGCAAACTATATATTATATAGCCATAGATACGTGTTGTTAGTTTATAGCCTGATGAAAATATTAAATATCTTAAAATCACAATCGTACCTCTTAATAATTTTATCAAGGAAATTTGAGATATGAATGTAAAAGTAAATCATTTTCTATTTTTTTTTTTTTAGAAACCTAAAATGATTTACACACATAAACTGAGAAAATGTTCATCAAATGTAATAATTTTAATTGGTTAAAACGTTTTCTTCTCGAAATATATTGTAATAATTTAAGTAGGTACACGATTATTCATTAATCATTAGTTATCGTTAATTATTATTGATCCGGCTTAACTTGTTGCCACTAGAGCATTGACATTTTACGTTTTTAATTTTTTAACGAGCTGCTGACCGATTTTATAGATTCTAAAGTTCCTGGATGTTATGTTTATTTAATTATATTTTTTTTGTTCTTATAATATGTTCGGTACTCACCCAAATTATTTGAGTAATGAGTTTCTCAAAAGTTTAATGATAATCATAATTACAGCACTCTTCGTTCTTAATTCCAAGTTATCTTTTGCTTTGATTTAATTCAATTTTTTGTTATGTTTGTAACATCAGCTATTTGGTTAGTATTTAAGATATGTACCTATCTAATCAATCATTCAGAGGTCTTAGAATATATTTGATATTAATATATTTATGTGCGCTTTGTTAATTTTATCTGTTTGTTTAGATTGGCAGTAGGCGTGTAATACAGTATGCTAGTGCATTAATGTTAATTCAAGGCGTTGTCAATAAATTTGGAGCTATTTTTATAATCATTCCTGAACCTATTGTTGGAGGAATGTTTTGTATCATGTTCGGAATGATATGCGCATTTGGTAATTATATTTTACATTTTTACCTTGGTATACGTATTCATAACTAGCCATAGGTATTACCCGACATCACCCTAGAGTTATACAATTTTATAAAAATATGGCAAAAAAAATGTATGTATCCAAAGTAATCAATTAAAAAATTGTATATTCAACTTGAATGTCAAAATGTAAAAATTCAACACATTACTTTCTATTATTAAAAATATAACTTATAAGTTAATCTTATAAATAATTTCAAAAATTATTCTTTCTCACTCCTCTGGAAAGTAGTCAGCTCCTTCCAAGTAATTCCCATTTCATCACTTTAATTCCATGCAGGTTTCGACAAAAGTTCAAGGATGGCCTCTGACATAAAAGTATTTGTTTTTAGAAACTGGGCGAAATAAGGAATGTATTGGTTTTACAATAATGTATTTTAGTTAATTTTTTATGTCCGCACCCAAAAATGTATAGTGGATGAATGCTCCAAATATTTCATATGATCCCATATTCTGATAGAAAATGGATCTAGTTAGTACTTTGGACTTTGAAGAAGTCATTTTTCAATTTTTCTTATAGTTTTTTCAAGAGTAAGGAAAAATGTCCTGAAAGCTACATGAAAACGAAAAAAAATCATATTTGTCTGTATATCGACTTTGGATATTAAGTCGAAAGTAATAATTCCAAAAGTAAGTGTCCTATAAACTTAAATCTTACACTGAATATATAATTAAGAACTTTATTAAAATGATATAATTAGTAACAATTATAGCTATTGAAATTTTTATATCACAAAAATAGTAATTTTAGGTTTTAATACATAAAAATTAAATACAAGTTTGGACTCTAGTCTCTAACTAGGTAGGTATGCATACAATTTCTTGAAAATTGACAATCATAATATTTAATATACATAACCCTTTATAGTTTTTGAATACAGACATTAGTATAACTAGCTTAACGTATTTAAAAAATGTAATTTCTAATTTCTCATTACATGCAGATAGTTTTTTTTTCTAAATAATACATTTAAACTATCATTTTATAGGTTTATCGGCTCTACAATACGTTAATTTGAATTCGTCAAGAAATTTATATATCATTGGATTCTCATTGTTTTTCTCATTGGTATGTTAACAAAATATTTATTAATGTAATATGGGCGTCAGAAAAAATATCCGGAGAAATAATAACCACGAGAAAATGTTCGTGAAAAACTAAAAAATGGAAAATACCTATAACAACGGAAAAAATATCCTCTGAAAAAAACATCCACTATGAAAATATAATATCCGAATTTATTTTTAATATTTTTACATTAAATTATCCAAAGGTTATGTTAAATAAATTGTCCAAAATATCAAGGCATCTTCATCATATAATTCTTTATTCTTCTATTTACAAAAGACTTCGCCTTGTCGTTGCAAATCGTCGACAAATCTGTTCATATTTTTGATTTATTTATTATTCATATTCTTCATTATATTATATAACGCAAATGTCTATAAAATTTGGGTAATGCGTGTGCAATGCGAACACATAATCGTAATCCGAAATTATATTATAATCGCACAATAAGTATTTAACATTTTTAGTTTATACTAGTTGTTACAATATGTCTATGTATACCTATTTAGGTATATTAAATACATATTGTATATTATTATGTAACAATTGGTGATTATTGATTTTTCTATAATACTACCTACTCATTTTTTATTGATTATTTTCTTCCACATGATTATTTTTTCTCCAGATATTTATTCATAAACTTCCCTATAATATATGGTATTACTATGTATATTGTAAAGTAAACTAAATTATAGTTTTTTTCATACACTTGTTTAAGCATTTGAAAATAATATTACTTGATAAGTGTTTTATTCTGAAAAATTAAGCAATACTTTAATATTTTTATACAAAGATATATGTTTATATAAAAATATATTACTAATAAGTGCCTATACAATTTATTCATTAATTAGTATTCGCCATTATATTATTATACAGTCTGTAAAACCTATTTAATATTTTTCTAAAACAATATTATAATTATGTTTTCATTCAGGTCTTACCTAAATGGCTGGTCGCTCATCCAAATGTAATTCAAACGGGAAACGAAGTATTGGACAGTGTGTTGACCGTTATTTGTAGTACGAGTATATTGGTTGGAGGTTTACTCGGGTGTTTTTTAGACAATACCATACCCGGTATGAATATATTGTGTGATAGTTTGCTTAAAATATTAAATTACAAATTATTTAAAATATATAAAATATACGTTAATACTTAATTACAGGCACTCCGGAGGAGAGAGGTCTCGTTGCTTGGAGCAAACAGATGAACCTTACCAGTGAACCGACAACAGGCGAAGAATCAAGTACCTACGATTTTCCCGTTGGCATGGACATGTTAAGGAAGTTAGTATTTCATTTGACCAAGTATCGGTACACATGTTTTAATAGTACATGTTGGGTAATGAAATATATTGGTACATGGGACATTACCTATGTCAATACTACGATTTTATTACCCGGTAGATAACCATGGTTGGTAACTACCCGGTGTACGTATGTTCCCAGGGACGGACTGGCTATGGAAAACATCTCTTACGCCCTTTTATATTTTTTCCTCCCGCTTATATAAATATAAATGTCCAGTAACCTGAATTGGCGAAGTTGGTGCTTTTATATAGTTAGAGTTCGAGTTATTGATGTAGCCTGTAGACAAAAAATCACGTGACGATAGAAATATCTTACCTGTCAATTGTTGTTGCTTAGCAACAATTAATTATAATTATAATTCAATCATTTAGAATTACAAGTAGTTTAATTGTTTAAAATAACAAGTGTACAAGTGATTATTGGCTAGGAACTAAAGAGAGAATATTAAAATCGTAATAAATCTTAGACCCTAGTTTTCACTGTGTGACATATTAGAATATTATTCCAAATAGAAATGAGAAATAGAAACTCTATTCGGCATTGCTAAATACACGTGTAAAACAAATAATCAAACGGAAAAAAAAAATGTTTTAAAAACTAATTTAATTTAATTAATATCTAATTATAATAATTATAATATTCTATCAATTTTAACAATAAATATTATTATGCTTTGCCTAACCTTATTTACTTAAGTATGGTATAAAATAAAACTTAAATTTAGTACATTGCCAGGCATTCTATACCTATATACGAGTAGATTGCATAAATTTAACATTTTTTCAGTGACTGTTAACCTTTTTTTAGGTGCTCCACAGGCCAAAACGGAACTTTTTTGAATCAACGTAATATAATTTTAACCAAAATATTCTTAATTTAATTATAATTTTTAAAAATTTACAAACCATTTGTAAAAAACTTGAAATTATATTTATCGAAAATATAATCCTTACATGTTATAGATTATATTATTTTTATTAATTATGATTTATGATAATAGGTCATCATATCTTTGATGATACTTTACATGAAATTGGAAAATAATCAATCTTAAAAATCATGTATACTTCTTTAGGAAATATATCCATAAAACTACAGTCAACATTTTATGTACCTATATCGGACGAAAACTGTCCGAAATCTGTTTTCATTCAATTTTAAAAATGTAGTTTCGAGATAAAATGCTAGTATAGATAATAGGCTATAAATAGGGGAAATTTCAATACTTTTGCAAAAAAATCTAACGGTAAAGAGGGAGAGAGATTTTACATATATTGCTTTCTTACTTTAATTTTTGACCGGACTAAACGACTCCGAATTGTTACTTTCACCATCTATAGACTGTTATTTTTTGCGTTTTAAAACATTCAAAGGCGCTTCGTGAAATAATCTCTCAAAATTTTACACTTATAATTCCTTTTGTATATCATCATTCTTGGGATGTTTATACATAATTTATGCCAGTAAATAAAAAATAGGTACCTACTGTAATTTATAGTTTTGATACACTACCTGTAGTACCTACCTATATGTATTTGATAATTTTTAATGAGTATCTATTTTAATTTAAAAATCCAGAAATAATTTACAGAAAACAATTTATAAACCAGTGACATATATAAGGGGAACCCCCTTCCCCCTTGGATGTTGTGTCCTATGATTTCATGGGTAATTTTATGAATTAATTAGCTCAAAATCTAAAAACGGCTATAAATAGTCTAAAATTGAACGAAACATTTTAAAACATTTTTTATAGTACCTAGTGTGGTACATAGAAACGTCTTTATTCAAAATGTCAAAACTGTAGGAACATTAGTAGATAATGGAGAAATCACAATGATTGATTTTGACGTACCTAATTTTAATTTAATATTATGGGAAACCTTGAAATAGCTATAAAAGAAAAATTATAAAGTCTGATTTTTAAATTTTTGGTACATAATTAGAGTAAAATACGTCAGACTCTGTATTGAATTTTCATATCTCAAAACTCAAAATTAACTCTTTTATGAATTACCTCAAAATCTAAAAATGCTATAAATAGTTCAAAATTGGAATAGACTTTTGGGAATTTATTATAGTAATTTAGTATAAAGGTACGAGTTCGTTAAAATTTTCAAGACTACAGGTCCATTAGTTGTTATGGAGAAATTAGGTACAATAATTAATTTTAACAAAAACACGTAAATATGATAGGCACATTTATTTCTGACGCATTTAAAAACGCGAAGTCCGATTTTTTAATTTTTGGTATTTAATTAAAGTAACATACCTACGATTAATATTGTATTAAATTTTCAAACCTTTAGACCAAAAATTAACCCTTTTATGAATAAAATACTTTAAAATCTAAAAAAGCTATAAATAGCCTAAAATTGAATGAAACTTTTTAAATTTTTTTGTATCTAGATATATCTTTGAAGAAAGTTTCAAGACTCTACAATAATTATTTTAGAAATTACGAAGAAACAACTATATGCGATGTTGACAAAATCCCATTTTTACCGGTTTTTTTTTTCATTTTTCGGTAGTTTTTTCTGCCAAGTTAAAAAAAAACTATTGAGAAAATCGAAAATTGACAACTTTAAAGTACCATACACCTGCAATTTTCTATCAGAAAAGTTATATTTGATAAAAATCGAAGTAATCCTTCTGATCAATATGTTGTTCACAAGGTAAAAAAGTAAGTGTGGCCATGAACTGCCGCTGTGCCACCACGATATAAAGTACAACGCCATCTCTGGAGTATTTCATACTTAATAGGTTTATTATTTAGGGGACGTTCAAGTATTCCGTAAGCGCCTAGTGGCAAAGGGGGTCTGTCGTATACTTACATTTACTGACAAAGAGGGTGGTTGATTAGAACCATGCTGACGTCAGCAGTAATAAAAAAAATCTAAATATGTACTTATTTTTATCAAAATATATAAAATAAAATTCAAAATATGTAACAAAATCTATTTTTAATTAATTAATATAAAATTCCGATTTTTTTTTTTTTATTAAATAGAGGAGATATGCTGACGTAATAAAATAGGGGAGCTGCCATTTGCTGACAAGGCTGAAGAGGGAGTCTAAACTGGCCAAAAATGTGCTGACGTAATACTTGAACGCCCCCTCAGGGGCGTATTAACAGTGTATTGATAATTATTATATTTGTATTGTCGTCAGTGTTTCCAAAAAGGAGGTAGTGATAAGGATATCAGGCCATTTTTAGCACCTATAATATAAGTATATGGATTAGTAGGTATATATAGGTACCTACTCTATAACTTTGGGAATAATAAATTTTAATTCCAGTTAATACAAAGGACACATTTCCTAGATAAAATTATTTCTTTATTTAAATAGAAAAAATATATTTAGGTATAAGCATAGGCAGGGTTATACAAAAAAAAAAAAAAAAAACAGTTTATTTTTAAAAAGAACGAAAAAAAAAACGTTTAAAAAGTTTCAACATTTAAAACGTTTTTATGATGCTTTTTTTACATGATTTAGACGGTTTTTAAAAATACGAGTTTTATTAAATTATTATGAAAAAAATATACCTATCACTTAGGTATGTATATAGCAATTAGCATTTGTAATCCAGAAGTGGATCCAGAAATTTTATATAATAAGAAAGTGCATACTATTGAGTGATTTTATGGGTACCTACTTATTTGTCTAAAATTATGTCCATATAACATACTATTAGAAGTACTTATATATTATTGTGTAATTAGAGTGTGCCTAAATATATTTTTTGGATTTTGGAGAAAGCAGCACACCCCCGTTTGCTTCCCGCTTGTATTTATTTTATTTATATTTTTTAATATTACAATTGATTTAGATATGTATTAGATTTAAAATGAACATAATATAACATAAATAATAAATAACATAAAAAAAATGTTGGCTTAACTTTTTTTTGGGGGGGGGGGGAAGGGTGAAAAGGAGTTGAGTCCCCTCACTTTATTTTGAGGTAATTAATTTGTAAATCTCCCCCTTGATTGACCTTCAGATATGCCACTTGTATAAACAATAATATTTTTTTTTTATATTTTTCAGAATGAAATGGACATATTCAGTTCCGTTTTTACCTACGTACAGGCCAACGAAAAAGTAAAAACTCAACCAATATAATATTATGTATCTATATGAATATTTTTATAAATGTATTAATATATAATTTTATTCATTTCTTTAATTATATAAATTTATATGTAAAAATAATAACAAATCTTTTATTTATATATATATATAATTTATGTAGGTTGTTTGTTTTAGTTCTCTTGTGTTTACAGTTATATATAAATATTATACAAGTGAAATGTATACCAATATAATGTAGTGTTGTTTTATATATATATATATATACATATATATATATATAGTAAAGTCTATCTATATTATATAGAGACAGATGCAATTAATATATATTAAGTACCTACCTATTTTTCAAAAAATTTAATTTTGTGAATTGATCATTGTTTGTGCCCAGATGGGACAGTTGAATATTTCCAGACATATATCCATCTTTTTCCAGTACAAATAAATTAATATATTTATATTTTCAATTAAAGTTAAATTAAATTAAAAATAAATTAAAATTGGTAAAAGGTCATTATATCAATTATAATACTAGGGCAGTCGCCCCTTGATAATGACTAGTTAAATAGTAAATACGCATCAGAATTTAATGTATCTAAGCTTAAATTTATGTTTTTGTAGTTGACGATGTAAAAAGTGAATTACTTGATAACTGTAGGTAATACTAATTTTGATATAACTAATACCTTTATTTTCCTAAAATTTTAAATATATATGAAAATAAAAATGAATAAGGTTTTTATTCACACTATACCAATATTTTTTTTACAATTTTTAATCAGACCAATTAATTCTCGTTTACTAAATTCATATTTAAAAAATATAAATAATAACACACACTACACATGTCAATAATATTAATATCATTCTTATTATTTTATTAAAACACACAATCATTACAATAAGGTAAACTCTGGATATACCTAATTAATAAACATAATTAGTAACTTAAATTACAGTTTAGACCATGATAAACGTTATACAGAATATAATGTGTAATGTATTTAATTTACAATATTTTTTAATAAAATTATTATAGATCTAAAATTAATCGACAGTAGACATATAAGTTATAATATAAAATACTGAAAAAAATTATATAAAATAAAAAATTATTAAATAATATAATCTATGTGGAATTGAAAATGTATGTTATTGACATAGTTATAAAAATTCTTAATATTTTATAATGTTCTAGCGAATTAATTTATGTTATTAGGTTATTATTATTTTGAGTTTTATTGATTAATGTACTTTATAATAATGGACTTTTCAGAAAATGAGTATAAAAAGGTGCACTTTGTTTGTCAGGTGTTAGTAGGGGTGAAGAAAACACATCCCTTATTGGACAGGATTCTCTTGTTGAATGTATTGTATTAAAACGATTATGAGCTGAGCTTTGGTGGTAATATACATAAACTTCAATTTGATGAAATTGTATTTTAGCTGTTTTACATCAATTTTTTAGTAGTATTTCCTACTGTGTTTATCAAAAATCTAAAAATAGTCGCTTTTTTTTTTAAGTACAAACCAGATACAATTTGCTTCGGAGAATGCAATCACAGTTTGGTTCATATCTTCTGGTATGTCAAAGTAATAATTATCTTAGAACCTTTTATCTCTATATACTGTTAAAGTTAAAATCTATTGGAATTCTGAAATAGAATATAAAAATTATAAGCCTTATAAAGTGCATACAGTATTTTAGTCACGTTCAATTTTAATTCCTTATTTTAAAATTCATTTTTATATTTAAATTTGGTTTAAATTATTAAATGATAAGATGAAGAATATAAATTTAAATAGATTTGGGTGGCTTTTACTTCAAATGATTTGTCATAATTCTATTGTTTTTAATAAAGATTTTTCATATTTATGATATAGACATTTTTATTCTATCTATGTTTTTGATGAAAATATCTTGCAGTTTCAAATAATGATTATGAAATCCGTACATGGCAAGTATCAAAGATGCATAATGGTGTTCATCCAAATCTTCTATGGCTAAACGATAGTCCTCTAGGTATGGATACTTTACCACCTGCAAAATAAATATTGTTTTTTTTAATAATTAGGTTAATAATAATCATAATTTGTGATAATAATCATCAAATAAATTATATCTTATCTAGATATTTGTATAAATAATTATTTTATAATCTTGATTTTCCGTGTATAATACTTAGATATTATTAAATCTTATCAAGTTAGAATATGTACAATTACATTCAAAAGCAATAATTATAATTATAAATTACATAAATAGTGGATATAATCTATGGTCACTTTAGAAATATATTTCCTTGTATTTATTTGATTGGCTTCACTGAACTAAAAACTAAAATTGGCCTCCACCTTATTTATCTATATTACAAGTGTTTCACAATTTTTTGCTGGCTCCACTAGTGTATATGAGTAGATACACATAATTAATATACAGGCCAACTGTGTAAATATTTCCTATCCGGTTATTTACTGTGCATGCGCCTGAACTTGTAAAAATGTTCCAATTTGTACATTTTTAAGGTTTTGAAATTTGATTGGTTTCTTTTATGCATGTATGTTGTATAAAACTTTTGAGTAGGAGTAAAATAGAATTTTTTGGGTATAAACCTTTCTGATATTTATTGAATTTGGTATTTAAAAATTTCAATTTTCTTAAGTGTTTTGTTTTAGTAGTTTTCTTAAGTGTAAAAGAAAATTACATACCATAAACGTTGAAAAATTGCCAACAATTAGAAAAAAATGTTACAAACTTATATAGTGAGCTTCACTCAGAATCGTTTTATTATTATTATTATTATTGTCATCATTATTATATATTGTTAAAAATAATATTATATTTTTTATTTTATTGTAACATTATTTTTAGTACTTACAGACAGAAAATTGTTATTTTATCTCTTAATATTGTATTTTATATTTTGTTAATTAATACCTATTACTTTAAAAAGTTGTAGGTACTAATATTTTGTTTTATTTATTAATATATTTTATTTTTTTGTTAATTCTCAACAATAATTATAAAAATATATGATTTACAATGTAAAAATATGTGTAATAATTTTTTAATAAACAAAAATAAATTATATTATATTATATACCTACCACAAGTAAAATAGTTTTATTTGGTTAAAACAATATTATTATCTGTAATGATTATATAAAAATTGGAACATAATATTTACAAGTCCAGGCATATTTGTTCTAGATGACTGAGTAGGTCGTCCACACAAGCAGCCAGGTATCTAAATATAGCAAAATTTTTTTCAATTTTCAGTTTTCTACTGTCTAAACTGCCTTCATAAAAGTGTAGTGTTTGGGTTGTGAAAATATGGAAAGAACTATGTGCCCCCTCGAATTAACAGCAATTTAAACATTTGAATTGAACATTATAACAACCAGATTGTTTAAATTAGAAAAGTCTGTAGTTTGGCGGTATTATACTGTTAGTTATAGGCATTTTGACAAATTTTGTGAAAACCCAGATACAAATAAATTTAAAAAGAGTTCCAAGTAATTTTAAGTTATTAATATAGGTATATATACAGTTTGTTCATGCTAAGAGGTTAGTTCACCACTAAATATTTCAGCTCAATGACCTTGGATTAAAATGGGGTTTTTAGAAGGTGTAAAAAGTACCAAAATACACATTTTAACCCTTTTGGTATGCGCATGCATAACACAACTTATTTTTCTTTTAATGACAACCCCAAAGTTTTTTTTTAATTACAAAATTGACAAAATTAGAGTATGTCTAAATTTAAATTTACGAATAATCCATTGTTATTGAAATTGTAACCATCATAAAAAAAAAGTAATTCCTAAACTCGAGTTATCTTTGATATTATTAAATATGGACACAAATAAATAAATAAATACTAATTTTAGACATTTTTAATATAAATTATAATATAATATAAATAACTAATAAGTGTTATCTAATAAATTGCTCAAAGTTTCAATTTCATTCAAAATGGATTATTCGTAAATTCAAATTTAGACTTATTTTAATTTTGTCAATTTTGCAATAATAAGAAAAAACTTCTTGTATAAAATTGTTTTAAAAAAAATAATCTATTCGAATCCGTAAAAAAAAATGGGGTTACTATTTTAAAAAAAAGTAAATTATATTGTGCATGTGTATACCAAAAGGGTTAAAATGTTAAAATTTCTTAAAATATGTATTTTGGTACTCTCTTTCACCTCCCGAAAACTCTAGATTATACTGGATTTCAATCCAATGTCATCAAACTAAAATATTTAGTGATACCTCTTAGAATGAACACACTGTATATATATATATATATATATATATGTTTGTATTAATTGTAAATTTGTTTAACCTATTTGACACTGGAATTATATTGAATTGTATTATATACCTACTAACTTACTAAAATCCTAAATAATCTAACCCTAATACTTACTTATTTTGTTACATTTTTTTTTTTTTCATAGTGTGCTAATATTAACCTGATTATTGTAACAATATTGTTAGATTTAGTTAGTATTATTGTAGGAATTTATTTTATTTTATTGATGTATTTATGATTTTATTATTTATTTAAATTATGTTGCATAATTGTTCAAAAAAGCATAGGGTTCAGTATCGGCTGAAAATATACAAAATTACAAAATTTTTAAATGAAAAAAATACTATGAAATTGTGATATATTAACAACATTTTACAGAAAACTAACAGTCTGTCTCAGAAAAACTGAAGAAATCAAATTTTCTTATTGGCTATTAAATTATTAGTTATTAGAGTTGCACTTAAAATATAAGTACAATCAAATACAAACCTTAGTTAAAAGATCAGCACGAGATCTATTGTAGTCAGAAAAACTTATGTAATGCAAGTTACAATGTTCTTCAACGCTTTGTATGTATTGAATTATTTCTTCTTGTATAGATACTCCAAAACTATCTCCATCTTCAATCTTTGGTATTAATAATGACACCCACATTTTTAACTACAAAACAAATATATTTTTCTTAAATGTTTCGGTATTTAATATGAATTATATATTATATTTAACTTACAATGGTTATGTCCTCAACTAATTGTATAAGATTCGGTTTAACAATTTTAGTCATTTCAACAATTTTTTTATTGGCCGGTATAATTTCTAAATTTCCATTAGTAATTGTTCCTACTTTTTCAGTACCATTTATAGAATGATCACAATGTTTCTTTTTCATTTCAATACTAAAATATAAAAACAATTTTAAGTATTTAATAGTTTTATTTTAAGCAGTGTTCAAAAGTTCACTTAAAAATTCAAATTGTTTATGTTCACATTCAATACATAAAAAATGCACTCGATTACGTTCACATTCAAATGTATTTAAAAAGAACATGTTCGCACTCACATTCTTTAAGAAAATTAACGTATTCATCTGGTCATTCATTTTAATTAATCAATTAACAAAATATATTAATATTAATATTAACAAAATATACATTTTTCTTATATATGTATATACTAAAAAAGTTACACTCATAGAAACTATCATCTTTATTTTATAGCGGACTCAGGGAAATTGGACTTTGAAGTATAATATTTAAATCTAATGAGGATTGTAATGAAATTTTAATATATTTTAATTTAATTTGAAAGACCTAAAAATTGTTCAAATACAAAATATGACCGTGAATGCACGAACGTCATTTTTCCAAACACTCATTTTAACAATAATAAAATTTAATAATTTAAGACTCAAATTATATTTTTCAAAGAACATTTATCCACAATTAATGTGTCCATTATATAAAATAAAATAAATTTTACAATATGTTATTTAAGTATAACTATAATATAAATATATAACTATATTATAAAACTTACTACATGGCATTTTGTTGAAGTATCAAGTTCATGGGAATATCAAGTTTGAAATTTGAAGGTTCTAATGCAGCAGTACTGAACTCTGGTTTTGCTAGCAACTTATTTATTTTAAGTATGCGTTTTGGAAATTCAACGACCAAAAGTTCCTCTGCCTGTAAATTAAATGCAATTTGGAAATAAAAATAAAATAAAAACAGATATTTATCTTCTCAAAAATAAATATTTCATAAAATATATTTTATATTATAATACTCATATAAATATGAAAAATTGGTTTTAGTATTGTATTGTATTTTATTATTTACAAATGAATATATTCTAAGATACCTATTATAATAAAAAAATGTCACCTATGAACATTAACATTGTTGTTAACTTAGTACCTATATTATACTTGTATACTGGTATAATAGATAAATCAGCTTCTGGAAGATTAAACTTTAGAATAATTTAGGACCATATTCCTAGGATTATCGTATCTCTAGTAGGTACTAAATTCCTTGGATAACTATATCTATCTCCCAAAATAGCCTATCGGTGAGTACACTTATCAAATTTTGAGGGAGTTGTTTACATATTTGGAAATGTTATAGTACACTTAACTTTAAGTCATACAATACTCTAAATATTACTACATCACAGTCATATAGAATACAGATGATATATATAATATATATATACTAAAAATTATATAAATAAGTGGTGAATTTTGAACATTTTAAATTTTATACCAAGTACAATTAGTATATATAGGTTCCATGTAATATATATGATTATTTACTCATATAAACCTAAAATAAAATACAATTTTTTCATCAAATTTAAGTATTCCAAAATGAATATTAACTCAATTTACAATTCAACGAATGGTTTATTTTTCAAGGTTAATGGGTTAAAAAAATTTGGAATGGATATTAAAATTTGCTTCTTTCTCTTATATTTCTTTATCCCGCACAATTATAAGTGAATTCAGAAATTGTAATCGAATAATAATAATTTCACAGTGAATAGATTAATATAAAAACACAAACCTACATCAAGTTTGAACTCTTCACAAATATTTTTAACTTGAAAAGAACAAATAGGTATGTTACTAATAAAAATCTATCAAATCATATGATGGGAGCATTTTTTCAGAATTTCACATACTTATGGTTATTAAATTACTAAAATCAAAGTTATAACTTATAATTAATATATACTACTCATAAATTAATTATTTCTAAAACTAGTTGAACTTATGAATTATAATAATTATAATAAAGGAAGAACAATAATATTTTTCAATTACATTAATTACTAATTATAATCCACATTTAATATTATGCTCATAAATCTTATAGAATGAATTAATAATATAATAATAAGTTTATTATCCAATATCTCATAATATGATATATTTTTATCACAAGTTTATAATAATGTATTACTATTACTATTATTTTATAGTCGACTATTCCATGTTTACAATCATTAGAAAAAATAATATGGTTAGGTAGGTACCTATATTGATTTTCAGTCATTTATTCTTAAATTTTTTTACTTTATCAAAAACTATCGAAGATATAAAATAAGTTTATTTGGAATAACATTATAATATTGATGAAAAAAAAAAAAAAACGATTTATTTAAAATAATTTAAAACAGATTAATTTTTTATTAATACCTATTTTGAATAAATAATATATTTTAAAGATTTTTCATAATTAAATGATATGTTTATATTATTATTTTATGTTTTTAAATAAAATTTTTAATAATATAATATACCTACAAATGTAATACAATAGAATAAATAACAATTTTTACACATAAATACCGATGGGTTTGACCTCTGACATAGTGTAAAAAAAATATTCATAAAATAGTTAGTTGATCAACTATTTTTTTCGGGAAATGTGTGTTTGCCATGCTCTAATCTGGTTATAAAATAACATAAGCACCTGTTTACATTTAATGGTAGAAGTGGGTCAATTTGTATTTTCTAACCAATATGGACGATTTAATTATAAATTATATTTACCATTTTTCCATCAACGGTGGTAGTCATTTTGCAGTCGAATGAAGTAGGTACGTATTTGTTGTATGATAGTCTTGTCCGTGTTCGGGATTGAAAAAGAGAAATCGAACAACCTTGCCGGACTTCTTTGTTGGAGATTGGAATGTTGAAGTGTTTTTCGCATGCGCAGCAGCGCTGGAAGTCAACGGAATTGTGGGAGGGGAACGAGTAGACGGTGTTAAGGGATGTATTAATATTGTACCTGTCATAGCATTCTGTCCGGCTATGATCGTGATTTTTATACCACAGCAGAGCAGTCCGCGTACACTGTACCATGTATGACACAGGCATGCCAACTGCGATACCAATACAAATTTGTCTTCTTCAGTGACGTATTTAGCGGGGCCCGAGGGCCCTGAGCCGCCCTTGATCCGTATTTGTATACAATATTGATGAATAATAACAGTAAAATAATATGTGATTTTAAATCAACAAAAGTATTAAATCGATACATGAATATACACCTAGCTATATATTTAATAATGTTATTAATTTTGGAACAAATGCAGTATAGTAACATAACTAAAAAAAACTATAAGTAGGTAACAAATAGCTATTCATTTTTTGAACCTGAATTTGATGATGGTGTTTTCAAAAGTAGTCACTCCAACTTGATTTTTGGGTTATAGACAAAACACATCGAAAATCGAAAAATTTCAAGTTACGTTGTTACTAGTTTAAAATTATCAAAAACAGACTAAAAAGTCCATTTAATTTAAAAAAATTAACTTTTTTTTAAATTTGTGTGAAATTTTGTGTGAAATTGGATAATATTAGAATTTATATTTCGTACTTAATTTTTAAATTATTAGTGAAGTGAAGTCAAGAAAAACATGATTTTTTTTAAAATGCGTTTATACTTTATATCTTATATAAATTAACAAATTCGTGATTTTCGAACTTTGTTATTTTATTTGGTATATTTTCTATTCATTAAAATTGGCTGGATGAACTTAGTTTGGAAATTACGCACTTTTGAAGTTTACGAATTTATTAGTTGCGAATGTTGCAAATTAAATCGAAGATATCTGAAATACAGGGAAGTAATACCTATACCTACCTATAGACGTGACTCGGGTATAATGTAAAATGCTGTTTAGCTTTGTTTGCGATGTTAAGAATATTTTTGTGCTGTTGGTAATACATTTTTAGGTTGTTGATAATGTATTTTAAAATAAAAACAATGGAATATAATAAAAATAAAATATTACAATTTTTAAATAAAAACTATTGATGGGAATAATCGAGATGTAAGTAATCGAGAGGTTATTACAATCGAGAAAATCATTCGAAAAAATCTCTCGGTTAATACAAATCTGTTCTGTAGTCATAAACGTAACTAAGGGGGCTTCGGGGGCTTATCCCCCCAAATTTAGTTGATATTACCCTTTTTTTTGCTTATTTACGTTTTTTTAGAAAATATTATAGGTAAAGCCCCCCAAGATTTTAGAGCTAGTTGAGGTACTGTCTGTGATATAAAATATATGATTAAACATATTAAATATTACTATTAGGTATATTATTTATAAATGTAAATTTCATGAGCGTAGGTACACGTAGGTAAAATAATCATAAATGGGTCAACTATAAATATGGTTAACCCAACCATAAATTAAGGTTAATATAGTGACACTAGATGCAATAAATAAATGGTTGGGAGTACTAAAGTCAGTGGTTGAATTGGCAAAAAAATAAGTACGGACTCTGTATTTAGTTAAAAAAATCAGCGTTCCAAATGTTATATACTTTTAAGCGTCAGTATAGTGTCCTCTCAAGAGGACGACTCACATACGTTATATTACAGTAAAAAAAAACTGTTTTGAGAGAAAAAAATTTTCTCAGGTTGTAAACGTAATTAAGGAACCAAATTTTTACACAATATCGAAGACAAAATTATCCATGTTCTACCATAGTATTTATTTTTAAATATAAAATCTTGAAAATGTTATTAAAAAACATTATTTGAAGGATTTTTACAGGTACCTAGCATAAAATCAGTTATATTTGTGATATTGAAAAAAATATGACGATATAAAATAGATAATAATTCTATCCACTATACCTATTATATAAAAATTGGTTTTCTTAATTACGACTACAGTCCAAGGAAACATTTAACTTATAAAACACGAGTTTGTTAACAAATATCGTGATTACACAACAATAAAAAATGGTACAGACCCAGAACTATTTTCAAATTACTTTTAATATGTAGGTACTTAAATACTTTTAAATTATAAAATTTTTATTTTTATTATAACTTCTTAAAAATTGCCTATACAGACCTCCTTAAATATCACATGTAGGATATGTATAAACTACCATCCTGATAAAATTTGCTACCGGAAAATGGGCGAACATATAACGATTAGACTGAGTCTTCTGGTTAAACGTTTGTTTCCGGAAAGAAATAGAAGAAAAAAATATAATAACAATAAACATCATGGTATAACCACTATGTTACTCGCTCCTCTCAGAATCTAAAAATATTGTCCTTTACTACCATGTAAATTGTATAAAACACAATATTTTCAGCTTATCCACCTCGTGCAGGTAAGTACCTACCTATAACCTAAATAAGATCACCTCTGTGATAATACCTAAACTCCTAAATAGGTAGGTGTGCCATTAAAATATCTTTTGTATAATTGACCTTGCACATACAAGAAACAGATTTACAGTTTTTTAACACTACAACACTCTAAATTTTGTGAATAATATAATAGATTATAGACTACGGGTCATACTCTCGACAATTACAAAATTACATTATTAAATTTTTTAATGTATAATTCTTTAACATTATAATTATTATTATTATTATTGTTAGGTATATACTATTGAGTGTAGTATTTTTACATAGAAATTTATTAAAGTTAACAGTATTATACCTATTATATTATAAACCCGAAGTCACAATAGTATACACTTTTATTTTGCGACTATTTTATTTAACTATATGGTCTAAGGTATCTTATTAATTAATATCCTAATTCATGTACCTATACATACTATTATAGAGTACCTATAGATAATGACAACAGGTGTCAGTTAATGCATTGGATAAGATAACCGTAATTATGTATTATTATCATTATTGAACGGGTATTGTTGTTATATTCTGTGATTGCACCATAAATATGTGTACAGATTTTTTAATCGTTGGGAGTGGTAGCACTTCCCAAGAGGCAGTCGACTCCTCAAGATTGTATGTCAACGTTGCTTCTATCTAAAAGTAATATTATACGGACATCGTGTACAGGCTGACCACGGTTATTACAGATCTATCGATAGATAATAATAAATGGTACGGTTATCATGGCGAGGCCTGATGGATGACGTGGTTTTGTTTGTGTTTATACGTGTTATGAGAACAGGTTTTTATTATTATTGTCGATTCAAATCATTTTATACATATTTTCTTTAATACAATATTAACGAGCATTTTCATTTTTCAACGAAGAATTGTTTTTGAAACCAATAGACAACTTAGATGTTTTACTCGGGATATTCGATTCATGTAAGTGCTACCTATGTGTTTATTTGAGTCGTCCAATTGCATAAGGTTAATCTAGGTTAATCTAAGGTCCACTAACAGCCAATATTTTGTAATTTTTTTTTTTTTTTTTTTAATGTTTGTCTATCATAGTTTTCTCGTAAAAATTCTTAAGTTTCGAATCGTAGTGTACTACCTAACCAAAATTTAGTATCTCCTGTATAAAATAGTACAGCTGCAAAACAGAGTAAATCCCTATGGCTGACTGTAAGTACGAACAGTTACAAAAGTTAGTATGGCTATCATATTATATAAAATAAACTATTTAAATTATTAAAATTTAACTTTGAAAAAAATATTAACTTATTTCAGTTTAAAAAATCAACTCATTTTCATTTTTTAAAAATAAAATTTATTCAACAATAAACTTTTATTATTTACCTACTTTTTTTTAATATTAAGTAGATATTATAATGTACTTATTTGGCTGTTAACTTTTCCTAATATTTAACTAAAATAGTCCATATAAATATTTCTAAAATAATATAGGTGTATAATTTATCTAAATAAATATAACCACAACAATTTAATAAATGAGCGATGTGAAAGTCAAATGAACAATAGAATACCAAACACGATAGTTATTCTGAAATCGGTATTAATTAATGATATTGAACAATGTTGACTATCGTAAATTTATGGAAGAAATTATTGTAAAAATAAACAAAATTTGATCTTTAGTAAACTACTGAATTATTATAAAATTATGTAAATATTGCAGCTCACATGTGTACTATTGTACATTTGTGGAAATATTAAATTTTAAAATACAGATTAGCAATCATTTTGTTTTTTACATGTGTGAACTTCTCTGAATGATTATAAACATTAATGATTAAAAATTAAGTTAAGCCAATGATAATTTAAACAAACTAGTTAAATTAATAAGTTAATGAACAAATGGATTAAGGAAAATTATGGAAATGGAAGAAAGTAATAATTAAAGTCTTATTAATTTTTTTATTTCATCTTCTCAATTATTTGGAGTTGGTTAATATAGTCCTCAACTTTAAAATGACTGGATCTCCTACATCACTTTCACTCACTCCCTCTTATCACTTTCTATGACATTCCCACACTTCCTTTCTAGTCTTCGTCTTTCCCTCCTTCTATCAACATACATTACCTCAACTGCCCTTTTCCCTTTCTTCCTGAAAACACCCGAGAATTTCAATTTACTTTCTTTCAATTTTCTATTATTGAAACCTTCTATACTATCTACCTCTTACATACTAATTTCTTATTTTATTTTCTCTTACTCCATTCATCCATATTAACATTTTCATCTCTGCTATACTCATCCTCTATTCAATCTTCCTATCTATTACAGCTCAACATTCTGTTACATGTAATTTGTACATCATTACAAACTTCACCATAACAAAATATCTGACAATATTTTCAAATACTTTATTTATTTTCAGATCATACATTAATTGTGAAGAAAAAAATATTTTGAAATAAGGATTATTCCTATAGCTGTTAGTAGTGTCATAAAACTGGTAAATTTCAATCCTTCTTAATTATAGTCACTGACATGAAAAATGAGCGCTGAAGGTCACATGATTTGTAATTGATAATCAAGAATTGTGTATACACATTATATTGTACCTGGTGATTATTACAGTAGTTACAGTGGCGTACCAATAAAATGTGGAGTACCCATGGTAGCAGAAAGTATTCACAATGAGTCACGGGGTCCAGCACTCATTTTTGGTACCAATAACTATAACTAGTTCTTATATTAATTAAATTTAACAAATAATTATTAATAACCTTTGTATTTTCAGGGAAATCGTAAAACTTTTTTGCTTACCTGTATCGAAAATCTTGAAACAATAATCAATAATCAAGATATCGATTAATTGTACCTACTACATTATGTGGTCATTAGCTAAATTGTCATATATGGCATGTAGTAAAGAGCAGAGGTATTGGACGAATACTGTGCCCAGAAACATTATTCAATTTCAGGTAAAAATTTTTGTCGTAAAATATATAGTATATTAAAGAAAAAAAAATCTTCATTTGACTCCGAGATTTGCTCTATCACTGCAAGTCATGGTCATATAGAATGTTTAATGTTTGCTCATGTATTAGGACTTCCATGGACTAGTTCAACGTACACATCTGCTGCAAACAATGGCCAAATTGAGTGCTTACAATTTGCTCATACCAATAAATGTCCATGGGATGAAGATACTTGTATGAAAGCTGCAAAAAATGGCCAATAAGAATGTTTAAGATATGCTCATGAGAATGGATGTTTATGGGATAAACATACAAGTTCTGCTGCTGCAGCTAATGGTTATTTAAATTGTTTGATGTATGCACATAGAAATGGATGTCCTTGTAAAATGGATACTATATTGAAGGCTGCTACATATGGCCATTTGTCTTGTTTAATACATTTACATGAAAATGGCATTCTTTGGGATGAATACGTATCTTGTTTACTTATATTAAATGGACACCGGGACTGTTTGATGTATGCACATGAACATGGACACCCTATGGATGAAGTAATGATTAAATTTGTTAAAACAGGAAGGTAAATGAATTGTTTAAAATATGACAGTAAAAATGATTGTCCATAGAGTGAAAACAAACTACTGCAGGCTATCAGTCGTGGAGACATTGATAATTTATTAAAATATAATTTTATAACATAAAATATTAAAACGTATTATTCTATGAAGTATTTAGTTAAATTATAAATAAATTAAGAACTATTAGTAGAAAATATAACAATAATTTATACATAATTTTAGTATTTTATCAGATTCTTTTTACTGGCTAATGATATCACGGATTATATATTATAATCTAATAATATTGTATTTAAATCATTATGATGACTAAGAACTAGTCGGGTATTATTTTTAAATATATATATTTATACAAAAAAATTATATAAATGAGAGAGAATAGATTAAGATGGCTCGAGCATGTATTAAGGAGGGAAGAGACTGAGGCAGTAAGATTAGTAAGGGAAATGCATGTTATATTGGTAAGAGGGGGGGAGGAAGACCGAAAAAGAGATGGGGGGATGTGATGGTGAGTGATATGAGGAAGGTGGAAGTAAGTGAAGAAGATGCGGGAGATAGAGTTAAATGGAAGTGTAGGACCAGGGTGGCCAACCCCAAATAGTTGGGGGAGAAGGCGAAGGAGAAGAAGAAGATACAAAAAAAAATTATATTAACAGAAATGGCTTTTTCTTTTTTGTCCATTCAATTGTTATTGGAAAAATACATTAATACCTTTACATAGTGGGCACTCTATGGGTCTTTAAGTTTCACTGTACATATTATGTAATAAAAATTAGCTACAACGAAGTGTCTCTACTGAAAATAATATACTATAATATAATTAAAACTAAAATAATAGTTTAGCATTAACAATTAATTATTGTTGATGAGTAGACTGCATAGGTTCTAAGCCTAGTTCACAAAAGTACTGGAAACAATATTATATAAATATATTTAAAATTAAATAATTAAAAAAAATTAATACTATTATAAAAATAAATATAAATTATAAAAAAATACTCTAGGCATATTTTCTTTTCTTACATATTATTTAGTTTTAATTTATGTATATTAATATTATTTATATATACAATACCGTTGGAAATTTTTCGGGCAGAGATATATTGGATAAATAGTGTGTTTTTGTTCATTCTAGGACAAAAACTGCATCACAATACAACCACCCTATATAGGGCAGATGATCATTCTACCCCTGTCTAATCTGCATAATCTAACCTCCCACCAGGTGAAACAGGTAGGAGGAGTGTGGGGAGGTTAGGTTGGACAGATGGTAGAGGAGGGATAGGGTGAGGTTAGTTAGATGTATGCTCTGTATAAGGCAATTGTTCGAAGGTATGGCCCTTGTCCCAGAACAAACCAAAACATACTACTTACCCTGTATATCCCTGTTCAAAAACTTTCCAATGTTAGTTTACATTGTTATTTTTTATAACATATATTTATATTTAATAGTACTTATATAATTATATAAATTATAATTTATGGTTATAAACTACAGAAACTACTATATTCAAAGTATTTATGAATACTCTTAATATATTATGTATCTATTAAATAGTTATAAGACTTTAGTATCTCAAGAACATATTTCATTTAAATATATTATTAAATTTTTCCCTAAAGAAATTAAGAATTCTGTATCTAATCTCAATTTGCAATTTTATATTTTCCAGATTTACTTAAAATGAATGGTGGAAATGTGTATTTTAGCACATGCGGTTTCTGGTACGACTACCAGATACCAAATGAGATAGAAACAAGATTTTTTTCACTGGTGGCGTCTGGTCTCTGGTGCAAACTGGCCATAATTACTTGATCCATTCAACAATTTGATAGCTATTAAGAGCATTATTTAACTTCCTTAATATGCTAAGGTGCAAACTTGAGCATGTTAGAGTTTGGGAAATAAGATTATGTAAAACTGTTAATTTTTTTTATTGATAGACCAACAGTATTTTATATTATAATTATGGTGACCAAATGTACTTTTTTTCGTAGTATAGTACTCTTTTTTGTTGCACTGTCCTAGTATCCTTAACAATACTCTTTTTTTTTTTTTTTTGAAAATATCACCAGTAAATACACATATTTTATTATTTTTCATAATTTAATTAGGTATTTATACTTTATGGTTGGACCTAATGCATATTAGTATCAAGGCTGGGCATTAACGAGTTAAAAGTTAAAATTAAGTTAAAAAGTTAAGTTAATTTTAATTAAGTTACTAAACACGTTACTTTTTTTTCAGATTAACTTTTAACTTAATAAGCTACATTTTTTTTAAAATGAACATGTTAACTTCAAGTTAATATTATACAAAAGTATCTAAATTAAGTTAAATTTTGCGCGAAGAACAATGCAAATTTTTGAATGAGGATTTTACTTTTTGGTACTTATACACAATTTTAGTAGGTACCTACAATAGCATGTAGGTACGTAATCGATAAGAATCTATGCACCACTCACGCACACGCCACGACGTTGGCCGTTCACGAATATTGGGCTGAGTCTGGTCTTTTAACTACATGAAGGCTGGTATTTATGTCTATCCAGTATAGAAAATATATTGAAGTGATAGATACTGCTTATTTTATACTACATTAGTGTGAATCAAACAATAATGTAGGTATCTTGGCAATTAAGAGTTATTTTTTGATTTCTTATTTATGCATGGGTTTTAAAATGACGTGTTGTATTTTTATTTTTACATGTATACACTATTTCAGGAAGAAGAAGTCCCTAGTAGTTATTTTGAGCGTAAAGAATAACCATCCTGTTTTACCTTTTTACGATATATAGGTATATCGACCTTTTTTTCCTAATTAGGAAATTTTAACTTTTAACTGAGAAGTTACTTTTTTTTTCAAAATTAACTATTAACTTTAAAGTTAATAAAAATATACGAGTAACTTTTAACTTAACTTAGCTTATATTATTTTAAATTAACTTAACTTAACGAGTTAAAAAATATCATTAACTTGCCTTGCCTTGATTAGTATAATATAATGTTTTTCCGTTTTAGTATGAACCACAATATAATAAAATTATAGTACTTGTATTATTTATATAAGTATATAGTATATAGATACTCTAGATACTATATACGTAATATTTTTACCTTTAAAAATTTATTTCTTTTCAGTGTGTTAATTTTTAAAGTATTTTCATCATAAAGACACCAATAATTATGTAATTTAACTGTATCCATAGGGGGAGGGTGAAACTAATGTTTTTATATGTATTAAATATATATTTTAGGTATATTTGACTCTATGCAGAATGTCGATATCTTTTACCTATATTTTGAGTGATGAGGGGGTGCCTTGTAATGAAATTATTTAAAATATTTAGTTTTTTCTATGAGATGGAAATAGTATAGTAATCAGGTCAAAAAAAAACTATGTATTGATGAAAATGTCCTATATGGGCTATGAGAAACATTGTAACATAGTTTACATATTGAAAAATCTCTTCAAGGGAGGGTATTTCTTATTTTAAAGGCGGATAAATTTTAAAATGTTTATATCTGGTCACCATAATTATAATCCATGTTTTTTTTTTAAATTTTAATGTATATATTTTTAGAAAAATATTCATCAATATAATAGAATTTCCATATAAAGTGAATTTATTTTTTATTTTTATTGTTTTATATAACCTAATGAATCCATAAATGTTTTCAATTTAACTAGAATAATTTATTAAGCTGTTATTATTATTATATTATTTTATTTATTATTATATTTATTTATTATATTACTATTATTAACATTATTAATATTGTTAAATAATAGGCATTTTGCAATTAAATAATCCTAAATAGTATAATGATTTGAACTAAAATATTTTATTCTGTAAATCTTATGTATAATATATTTATTATATGATTCTATTATTTGAATTTAGTTCTCATACGCATTTATAAAAAGTAAAATTAGAAAAAAAAAAAATATATATATATATATATACATAAAATACCTAATAAATACATTCAAATAATTGAAAGTCAAAATTTCGAGAGACATAAATTTGAATAAATTTTTGAAATGAAAAATAATATGAGCACTGAAAATGTCTAAAGATTGAAAAATATTGATATTTTTTTTGGATAGGCATTACACTTTTTTTAAGAGAGAGGAACATTTTAGTTGTCCTAGTTCCTACTAAATTTTAGTTGGAAAAAATATTTTCCATATTTTGCAAGTGACAACAAAGTAATGTATTATTTTCTATGTAATAAAAACATTACTAATACATCTAGTACTGTTGATTGTATAATTGGTAATAACTCTTCTTCTCCTTTGCCTTTTTCCATGGTTGGCAAGTTGATACTTGCTAATAACTAATATAGTAATAATTAATAGGTATACATAATATTTTTTACCAAATACAGTAATTAACATATACCTAAAGATAACATCATTGCTATTGTAGTCTTTAACTAACCTTGGAAATATTGTAAGTTATTACTACATACCTATATTAATATTATATGCTTATTATTAGTAAAATATTTCATCACAATTTCAAACTAAAAAAAAATATATAGATCATAAAATGAAATAATTAAAAATAGAAATGTGATTTTCATGTAAATGTGCCCTATTCTTCACTATTATATTTCAGAATAAATTAATAATTGATAATAATAAAATAACACCAAAACATTTTCAAAAGCATGATTATTTAAAATGACTTCAAGATGAAAATACATTGTTTGATATGTTCCATATATATTTTGTACAATCATGTTTTAAATTTGCCATAAGAATAAATTTAATAAAAAAAATTGACTTTCTATAAATATAAATATAATAAAAAGGGCAAGTCCTCACATTTTCAATAGTATACAATTTATAATTTATAACATTTAATGTTATATCTTATGTTGTGTTGATTATTTTAGAAGAAAAAGATTTCTTCAGAATCTTTAAAAGCCTTGATTGTACTTGAAAAAAAGCAGCATGTAATGCTTTTCAGATGTTATCTTAAGTATGTAGTATGAATTCATTCTTAAATTACAATAATTATTTTATTATCTTGCATTACATTTGCACATAAATGATATACAAATAATAATAATGAGATGATAGAGAATAGGCCAATATTCAGGTTCAGGTTTTAGTAATCGGCATCAATTGGGCAAAATATAATCTTCTAATTCTTTTCTTTTGTCCTCTATCCTCACTTTTTGGTGTCAACGGCCCTAGTCTTCAACTTCCACAGAAGTTGATTTCCCACATTCTTCTCACTTACATCCACCTACTAAAAATCATTCTCTATTACATTCTCCACATAATTTTTGGTCTTCCTCTTCCCTTCTTAATGAATTAATCCCCTTTGAATTGGCTACTAATTACTCGATATTTTCAAAACTAAGAATCAAGTGCGAATCATCAATCAAAATATGATTATAATTCCACATAATGATAATTGAGCACAGTCCGAATTCTTCACCAGATATCTTTTGGGAATATGTTAGGAATTTTCAAAAGAGAACTTTCATTTCTCGCTATAGTATACCTCAATGCATTTTGTCCTACTACTCAAACTGAATATGCTAACCTATTTTCAAACTATTGTGATTCTGTTTATAATTGTCTATTACCATTTGCATTTCTAGATTCCAATCATTCCTACTCATGGCAAGCGATTTTTGAATTAAAAAATTATTATTCCAATTTTCATATATGCCTATTTTTCTTTTCTTAAGGTTCTCAAAAAAATTGTTTTGTAATATTTTTCTAATGTTAATAACTATAAACCAATTTTAAATTTACTGTGTTTATTAAAATGTTTGGAGTCAATAGTCTCTACATGCACCTATAAAGATAAGTATACACCACAAAATAATTAACCAACATTACAATTTCAGACTATGTAATATTTATTTAATAATATTAGTGATATTTATACTTCCTACATACTTGTATTATATAGCTTGATGTTAAAGATCACCTTGATTTAATTTTTTCCCAATATTAGGAAAAATTTCGACATAGTTCTCCATGGATTTAAAGCATTTGGTGTTGCAAATCCTCTATTCCTGGTTAAATTCTTGCACTGTGTCTAGAATATAAGTTCTATGAGTTCATGATATGATTTTCTTTCTATAAATTGACCGCAACAGTTTTGCGTCCATATTATAAAAAAAATTACTGACAAATTTGAAATGCTATCAAGTTTTAAATGTTAAACATGGGTATAAGAGTTAAAATTCTTGCATTTTTTCGTAGGATATATTTATATGTTTCTAATAATGTCTACATTAAAAGTATTAAAATGTATTTATATTATCTAAATATGTATATAATTCACAATTATAATATAACAATAATAATATTTGTCGACACATGTAAAGAATCTAAGAATATAAAAATATGGTTAAAAGTATAAAATATTATATAAGTACCTATGCGTATTTAGTTAAAATCAATGAATGTAAGTATAGTTATAGTAAAAATTAATTGAATGCCTAAATTACTTTTTCTTCAATGTAAATAGAAATTTACCAAAATAATGTTTGTTTTTATAAATACTTTTTACGCTTACATTTTTTATATTTTTAGATTCTTCTTTACATGTGTCGACAACTATTTAAAAATTGATAGCATTTAGAACTTCACAGCATTTTAAATTTAGAAGTATATTTCTTTAGACATGTATAAAATAATGCTTTTTTTGTTAACACTTGTGATATTCCTTGTTAAAACAAAATTCTCAATAAAACCAGAGAGTTTAAATTTAGTACAGAGACCATATTACATAAAACTTAGAAAATCATAAATATCTACTTCAACATTGAAATATATCAAAAAGATACAAATGTATCTTTATGAGCATAGTAAAGTAAAAATAGTACATAATTAAATATTTTTAAGTATTATCAAATAAAACTAATTGTCATCACAAATTAAATACATTTATATGTATATGGAATTATGTATATGCAATTATGTGGATATGATCTTATTATTTTATATTAATTCAACAATTTATAACTAAAATTATCCTCGTTTGCTTAAGAGAACAATAGTAGCTATTTATTAATGCTGTTAATTTTATTTATTTATGTCTAGATTAATAACTATGTTATATACTATGTTAACTCTGTTAATCAAAATAATGCATGGTTAGTCGGTCAAAACTTCACAAAAATATTCAACCTATAAAAATGTTATTGACATACCTACTATAATAAAAATAAAAATATTAAATTCAGTAAAAATAAAATAATTGCCTATTCCGACAATTTATTCAAAAACTAAGAAAAAATGTAATTAAATTATCTACTTTCTTACTTACCTATTAGGTATTTACTTACTATTATATTTAATATTATCATACTACAAAAATTTTACAACAATGAAACAGATGACCACTACTTTATATAACTTAATGAACCAAACTAAAAAAATGTTTTGAAAGAGTTTAAGTTAATAAGTACCTATTACATTTTGTTTATTTTAAAATAAAACTTCAAAACACAATAAGTATATTTAAATACTTTTACATTTTTACAACCCACTACAATTTATTATTCTGCTTTTAGTAATGAATTAGGAAATAGTTTTGAATTTTAATTTCAATATAAAATACAGTTTTAAAGTTAAAAATAGTTCAATTTATTAATATTAAAAATATTGTACATAAATTAAAGCTATTTTATTTGTATTTATAAACGGACACCAGAAAATTTAGCATGTAAAAATCACAACAAATGTCATTATTAAAATTTTCCTTAAAAATAAAGAAAATCTAAACTAATTTCTATTATTATAAATTAAATGTATTGGTTAATGAAAAAAATATAGGTATGTAATTTATATAAAGCTTGCAAAAAAGTTAGATATATTCATTCTTAAATAAGAATAAATTAGTGTTCCATACACCATTCGTTTTGTTTGCGTATTTCAGCCTCTTCGGCAGCCGTGAAATCGTTTTTTATATTGAATAAATTCCTGATTTGATCAGGGTTTTTATCTTTCATCATGTTAGCGACAGTCTTGCATCCAGTGTCCAATAAGCCTTTAATCTCCAAATAATTAGCAGCCATAATGATCCCAAACAATGTACTTTGGTCTACCTTGAAGAAATTTAAGTCCCAGGTAGATATATTATTAGTGCGTTTACCAGCTTGCTCTTCGTCCTGCAATGGTAGTGGATCATCCTTGTGGTAGGTTGCCCACATAATGACTTTTTTCAATATGCTAGAACTCACTTTAGTTAATGGAATAATTTCCTCATCATTCTCCTTCAATCCCAAGTTCTCGATCATAGTTTTGATTGTTACTGAAACCTTGGCGATCTCGAAATCTACTTGGAACACTTCGCCATCAGAACTCTGAAGATTTATCATAGGCATGTTGAGTTATATAGTAAACGGAACAATTAAAAGGTAAATATTTAATAGTCAACGTTTAGGGTTCAGAAAAAATAATGAACAATTCAATAATGATAACGGCAATTAGGTATTAGAAAGTGAAAACAACAAGACGTTTGTCTGGATAATGTTTGTCTAATGCTTAAAACTATAGACAAATAAACAAATGGACCATGCATTCCCCACGGTCAACTCAATGGTTATTAAGGTTATGATACAAACCACTACAGAAGTGATATGGAACAAAAATTTATAATCACACATGATCATAGAAACGGTTTAAGGTTTTACGATTAACGACCCCCCCCTCCCCCCCATAACTGCCTGGCTATCACAAAAGAGATTACAGCGACTGCGCGTTATCTTTAATTTGAAATTCGCGGTTTTTTGTGTACTTTTGTTCTAATAAATTGCATAATGTGTTAAATATCGAAAAAAGGTTACGCTGGGTACTAGATACTGTTGTTATCTATAATTTATTTTTCATTTCATATTTCTAAGACGTTTTTAAGTTGTTAACAAATTTAAATTCAAACAAGGAATTTCGTAATCGCATATTTCAGTTTTTTTTTTTGAAAAATTATTATTTTATATACAATAATTATTTTTGAATATGTACATTGGATCTCACATAAATCAGCTCTACTCCAAAATAAGAAGCAAAGCAATGATTTAATATTTCTGGTCGATTTAATATTTTTATTAAAGTGGTAAAACTGATTTCAAAATATATTTAATTTATATTTGTATAGTCCATACAACTTTGTTGACTTGTGAAAAATGGCGTTGTATTTCAGTACCCCTTTGCCTAATTTAAAGAACTTGTGAAACTTATTTTAGGACATATCGAGTCTCGTATTTACCCAGTAAACAAAGTAAGTTTTATAAGTATTTACTTCATGTTAAAGTTAAAGTTATAATAATAACAATAATAAAATAATAATTGATAATCTGGACCAAATAAAGTCTTATGTAAAAAATTTTGGATTTTTGTTTTTCATGAAATAACATACCTACTATGAACCAATCTACACATTTTAGTCATCAATTAATTAATTTTTTTAACTTCGAAAAAGCGTGATGTGTACAGTTTAACAAATTCAGGATAAGATTTTTGTTTTTATTTGATAGGTACTATTGAATGCATGAATTACCAAACTTCAGAATTCTATTGGGTTCGAGCTTTAAAAACTTAAATTAGTAAAAAAGTTAATTTATTGATTAATGATTATGCAATCACAATATTTCTTTAAAAATGTGTAAAAATTGTCCTTCAGTCTACACCAATGGTCTCGAAAATGCAGCCCGCATACCTTTCCAATGTGGCCAGCAATAAAAATGTATCTTAGAAGTAAAAAAAAAGGTTAAAAGTTTTGTTAATCTTTTTTTCTTTCATTATTATTAGATAACCATAAAGTCACAGTTATCTTAAATTACCTAGTAGTCAATATAATAAAAGTAATAATATGATATGATTAACAGAAATCAATGGCATTTTCTCTGGGTGCGCGCAAGTTGTGTGTTAAAACGCCTTAGAAAATCTACGTGTATAACGATCATTTTAAATTATAATAAATCTGTATTTTAAAAATAAAAATAAAACAATGTACATTCGTTTACGTAATAGGTATGTGAATATTATAAAATATAATTAAGTATATCGATCGTCATAGATTCATTTATTATTGATAGGTATATTATGGAACCCCAACAACACAAAAATACGATCGGTTTTTGCCTCGAAACTCGGTCGCGATGTTTTTACGCACTGTAGGACGTTAAATATTTTGTCAATGGCTTCATGACATCTTTATACTCAGTGCCGGATCTAGGGGGGGGAACCGGGGCACTTCCCCCGGGCGCCATTATGATGGGGCGCAAAATGTAAAAATATTTAAACTTTTCGTCCCGTTTTTGATCCCATTGATCACTTAATTTTTAATGGGAATTGATGAATGATACCTTTTTTTTTTTTTTGCTTATTAAAATTTAAAAAGAGGCGCTACAATTATTTTTTGCCCCGGGCGACAAATTCCCTAGATTCGGCACTGTTTATACCCACCTATAATCGTGTGTCATCAAGCTGACCAAGTGAACTATTGAAACAACGACTCGCGAGATGTACCGCAGACGTATATTGTTTTCAATATTGTGTATATCGTAGGTATTTATGATTTTATGCAGGTATGTACATTGAACATACTAGTATTATAATGTTCACTACTGTGGCATGTTTCTTGTAGTATTATCGTTATACCAATAAAAGTCGAAATAGTATATAATACTAATATATACCTATACATAGACGTAACTTGGGCAGATTTTATTTGGAGGGAGGGAAATCAAACTATATTACAGTTCAGTAAAGTATAACGGGGGGGGGGGGGTTACCATCATAATAATTAAATATCATTCTTGTATGAATTTATTTTATTATTAAATTATGATTCCATTTTATTTTTACATTTATTCATACATTAATAATAACTGGTAAATGGTAAATATATAAATAACAAAAAGTGATTAAAATACTACACTAAATTAATTATAATATTAAATATTTTTAAAAAATAAATAATTTAAAACGTTATAAAATTAAAATTAAATACATCGTGACAATATTATCGAAGTCTTCTTCCTCTCTGTGTACAATCTGCGTCGAAGTGGGTGATTATTTTATCAAAAATAATTTTTGAAAATTCTCTTTATATGTAATAGAGCTAAATTACATAGTCTTTCTTGGCCTGTAGTTGTACTTCTAGTAAATGTTTTAAGACGGCGGAGAGACAAAAAAGAAAATTAACTAAAAGCGGAACTTATTCGGATTAACAGGAAAATTTTGAAAATATTATATATTTTTTCAAATGTATTAAATAATTCTTTTGTCAAAAAAAATTTTGGTGTTCCTCAAAATTTTCATTAATATTATTTGATGAACACATTTTTGAAAATACTTTTAATTTCGCCTTTAAATAATCTTTTTCAATGTTAGGTATAGGTATTACAAACTTCTAAAATGTCTTCATTATTGTGATTTCTGTTACTTAAACAACTATGAAGTGTTCTTAAATTATTTTCTAAAAATCTGGTTTTTATGTCATTCATCATAATATTGAATAATTATAATTATAATAAAAACATAACGAATACTTATTGCTTTATAAAAAATTATAATTGTTTGTAATTAGTTACTAAATGAATTACTTAAATAATTATAGGAATCATAATTTACAACTTTGGTCAAGTCGTATTTTGAATCGCCATGTTAACTATATTACTTATAAGCCTGAACTTTCAATTTGCCTTTCACTCGTGAGTTAACCTGTATAGGTTTTTCAGACGTGACTTCCTGGGTAGAAATCCGGCCGGCCAGTGATAAATTATAATGGTGTGATTACCGACAATCTGTCAACGCTGATATGACGGGCGAAAGAGGTCGCATGAGGTCGTCCATGGTGTCTCCTCCACTTGGATCGTTTTTTTTTTTTTTTGACAACCTTTTCACATATTTCATTTTATTTTTCACAATTATTTTTATACGTATATTACACGTGGATCTTATAACATGTACTTATTGAATGTTTAATGCACAATATGCACACTGTGTTA
>JAIPRL010001919.1:0-70165 GCA_025469235.1 Pemphigus obesinymphae
GGGACCTTTTAAGATTATTGAAAAATTATCTGAGGTCAATTACAAAATAGCTTTAATATTAAATGGTAAAGAAGTTATAGATACAATTCATGTACAGCGAATAAAACCGTATTTTAAAAGATAAAATTATTCATAATAAAATATAAACTTATATTATATAAAATAACTAATAGAATAAATTATAAAATAAAATTTAAAGATATATATATTAATAAATAAATAAGAATTCAGTAAAATCCCTATTAAATAGTAACCATATTTGTATTTAATACCTATTATACATTTAGTATTTTATTTTTATTAAAAAAGTATTTATATTATAATGTTTTAGATGCTGTTCTGGTTATTTATTCTTTCATTCGTAACCCCACATGAAACAACTGGAGATGAAACCAAAATTTCGGTGTCTCCAGGAGCTTTTTTTAATGAAGTCAAAGAGGCAATATTGTACGATAAAAGCATTCCTCTCATTTATACACAAATAATTTTAAAAGACGAAATGGATAATTTTGAGAAAAAATTGGAAATTGAAAACTATTGCAAAAAGAAAGAGTCTAATTACTGTGACATAATAAACCAGTCACTTATTCTACTAAAAAATTTAAATAAAAATATTAACGAAAATGAAATAGGCAATATGTAACCCTTATCAGATTTAAATGAAAAAAGATCAAAAAGAGGAATACAATTCATTGGTGATTTCTCTAATTTCTGCTGTAATATAGCAACAGAAAAACAAATCAAACATTTTTATATTAACGAGGAAAATTTAAAAGAACAAGCTACTAAACTTAAAGATATTTTTGTTTCTTATCATAAAGATTTGTCAAAAATAACCTCTTAATTAAATAACTATACTATAACTATGGGAAACCGATTAGAATTATTAAAAAATAGTTTTAAAAATTTTATAAAAGAAGAAAAAATAAATAACTTGTTGGAAAAAACTAATTATGATAATTTAATTCAAGGTACCCAAGAAATAATGTTCGACTTTATGATTATTCTCTCAAAATTTATTAATTATGAGAGAGACTCTAATATCCACCTACATTGTAAATTAGGAAAAATTCCCCCAAGGATAATTAATACTCAAGTTTTATTTAAGGATTTAACGAAACTTTCAAATGTATTAAAAAAGGATGGTTACGAACTAGTAATAAAAACAGACAATTTGTTTTCTTATTATAACATGCCAATTACTGAGTGTCAGTTTTCAAATACGCAAATTTTAATAAAACTAAAAATCCAAATTAAAGAATCGACAACAAATTGGAAACTTTTTCAATACATTTCAGCACATTTTAAATTTCTAGATTCGATTTGCCTAATTTTTTCAGAAAAAACGTATGTAGCAGTAAACAATAATAATAATGAACACAGAATTATTTCAGGTATGGGATTACAACATTGTGATCCACCGGTAACTGATTTATGTTATATTCCAAAATTTACTTCAGATATAACTCCAAAATGTGTGGAATCTATGTTCAAAAACCTTCCCCCTAAACAAATAAATAAATTTTGTTATTTTCAATGTGTTAAACAACAAGACAATGAAGAAATAATTATTAAACAAATTGGTATTAACACTTTCGCAATTACCAACCCCTAACGAATATTAACTGTAAGGAAATCAAAAATTGGAAAAATAGAAATACAAGATTTAAAAATTAATTATACTCAACCATGTTTAATCAAAATATCCTTACGTTGTGATTACGAGCTGTTGAAAAACGATGAAATACTTATCCCAAAAATGTTTCCTTGTGAGTTGAGCAACCTAAATAAATTCAATATACAAAGATTTTTGCCCATTTCTTGGACAGTTATCAAATCTCTAAATATATTACACGAAGAAAAAAATAATAAAATTTATTTTACCAACCTAAATAAAATACTAAATGAAAATTGGACTAAAGAAATTTCGAATTTTCATATTACCAGACAAATAAAAAACCCAGAAGAATATTTTAAAGAAATTATTTTGAAAAAAATGCCTCAGTCCTTAATAAATGATTTTCTGGGGGATATAATTTATTTATCTTGGTTATTGATTTAACCATAGGTATGGTATTTTTGTTTTTTAAAATGTATCCGGCTATTATTAAAATAAACCTATTAACATTACCACCTCAAATTCCACCAAAAACAAAATAATTGTACTAATTAATATTTTACAATTACTTAACTTTTAATGAACTAAGTAAATATTAAATTTAAATAAAACAAGAAAAGTAGGTTTTTAAATATATAAATTGATATTAATTTCTTTTATTTTTTTTTTCTTTCCAAATTAAGATTTGTTTTATTAATTTGTATTGCCGTATACGTCGAAACCTATATTGACGTATACGACAATATCTAATATAATATAATATTATTATATTGTAACTATATGTGATATACGAATAGATCAGATTTATCATTATTTATACTGACAAATTATTTTTATTTGTAAACATTTTAATACGTTTACCTAGGAAGATAAGTATCTATTTATTTTGGTCGCATCTGTAAACCAGGCTGGATCACTAGCTCCGACAGTTTAATTAGAAAATATCACTGATTTGCAATGAAATATCACGCTAATAAAAAAAAAAAAAAAAACGAAAAAACATGTATAGCTTTGATTCAGAATCTTGGAAAAAAGTCTGAAAACTGAAAAATAGTGCGCCGATGACAGCAGAATAGGGCAAGAAAACTGCACAAGAAAATAATAATATAAATATGTATACCAATAACGGAACCAAAAGCGGTCTGGGAAAATAATGAAAAAATATGACCTAAATTTCAAGTAAAAAATGACTTAAAACATAAAATATCTAGGGATACCAGAACCGAGGTCACTGAAATCGAAGACACTGGAAACGAGTATTCTCGGGGATGTTCCTACTACTGTTATACCTAAAAGGCCGAAACTCCGGGCAAATATGTTCAGTAGATAACACGGGTGGCAATAATACGTATACCTCGAAGGCAGCGGTAATCGTAGAATATCTATCAATGATTAATTATTAATAATCGTATGAATCACGAATGGAAACAAATTACGAGTCTAGGATTAACGACGCCATAAAACGCGATTCCGGAGCCAACAAGACGGGAAAAACGTCGTATAAAATCGTCGCGAAACGGATTTAGAGATTTCGACATCATAAGACTAATATGTATAATATAATAATAATAATGTGATAATAATGAGTTTAAAATAACATGAATGAAATATAATGGTCACCAGTAGCGGTAGGTACAACATAAGAGGTAAAGGATTCTTATCACACATACCTTGAGAGTGATGACTTGTTTGGCATAATATTATCTTATTATAGATTGGGAATAGTTGGAGAACCCTCTTTCGGCAGCGAACCGTCCTGGAAAAATTATTTAAAATAAGGAATTTTACCGATAACGTCGGGGGAGATAACTATTTCCCTTGGCGTTTTATATTTTATCGTAATATCCATTTAGTAATTATCATATGATATACGCATCATTTATAACGAATTCGCGTTTTTTCATTATGCTTATACCGAAAAATCAAATACATTTCTATTATATTATGATACGAAATTGTATTAATTTTACGTTTACACCCACGTTGATATATTTGCATATGTGTTTTCACTGTATTTTAGAATATTATTCCGAGTGACTTTTTTTTAATATCGATTTTGATATTTATTTATTTTTTTCATTTTTAACAGAATTTTATATAATGATTGTTATCCTCGAATAATTTATTAAACGTATTCATTTTTAAAATGATATTATTACTTCTCTATCCTATATATATATATTGTTTTTTACGTAGTATAATGTCTATATATACATATACGATTTTTATAAAATAATATACATAAAAAATATATATATATATATATATTATATATGTATACTCATTATAAAATATGCAAATATAAATTCAACGGATAATTTATTCATTATAATTGTAATTGTATAAAAACAAATTAAATTCGTTAATATTGCATAGTAAATATTAGTATACCTATAACATTTGATTTAAAGATCAAATAGGTGCATATTTTATATTATATAATATAGGTATTGTAACAACTGTAATTAAAGTTAAATATATATATATATATATATATATATCAGAACTAATAGAAAACATTTTAATTAAATTAATAAAATAAAATTGTCTAAATAATAAAATACGTACTTAAAAAAATCAAGTATTTGATGTTTTATTATATATTAAAAAATAGAAATTTTATTATGAACTATTGTAAATAGATAATTTTAAAAATGAAAGAAAATACCACATAAATACAATATTTTAGTTTCTAGATTATAATTTCTGTCTATTTTTTTAGAATAAAATAATCGGAAGGGCAAAAATAATATAAATAAGTATCCAAGTTACTTTTTGTATACAAATGTCAAGTCCCAAGCTCAAAAATTAACTTCCGAAATCGATTTATAATTTTTTTAATTTACTCGACATTTTTATTTATTTAGATTCGTGTACTAATGTAACGCAAATTACAAAGTATTGTAATTAAATAACTTTTTTAATAACTCAATAGTAAATACTAATTTTATAATTTATTTTTTCAATCAACGTACTTACCTAATTTTAATAAAATATTATTTAATTATAAGTAATTTAGATGAAGTATCCATTATTTTTAATGTTTAAAATTCATTACAATATTATAAATGATATTATAATATATAACTATGAAAAAAAATATTGTCATTAAAATTCAAAATATGTTTGCAAATTCGAATATTTCGAATAATAATTTATTTATTATTATGATCATTCCTACCATTTTTGAACTGATATTGTTTTGTGATTTTATTTCTTGTATTGCAGTAACCTAGTGAACATACATGGTGGTAAAGTATAAACAAATATGATTACTATTATTATTTTTTATTGTTAACATGTATTTGAAAAGAAAGAAAAAGTGACTTAATTACTTTTATAGTAATTAAGTAATGCAACTTTGATAAATACAATTTAGATAACGTGCATTTGTTTAGATATGTAAAATTTACATTAAATAATTTTCAGGTAAATTTATCGCGGTAAAATTTGTAAAAAAAATTATTTTTACTTATTATTAATACTTTTTATGCTTTGTATTTTTGATTGTGTCATTATGTAGGACTTTGATATAATTGCTCTGAATTTGACTAATAATGTACATGTATGTTTACTAAATAAAAAAAAACAAGTTCTTTACTCTATCCAAAACAGTGAGATATAATGTTATATATTCCTCCTTGAAAATAATATTTTGTCTCGGTGGTACAAATAATAATCACCTAATTCTAATAAAATATAATAATAAGAATACATTTTATTGGCTGAATATATTGATGTCCCAACTTTTGTAATTAATTAGATGAGCAAATAATTTCTCTGTAAATAAGTTGAAGACGAAAGTTTTGTTTAAAACATGTCAGTTTTATTTTGGCTTTTTTTAGTATTTTAGTTATTTTAGTTTAATTAAATAAAATAATTATTTTGTTCTAAAATTATTTGGTGTTTTATTCAATCTGTGTCCATTGTCCTGTGATATAAGTTACAATGGCAATCGTAATAACAGAACACGAAGTTCAGTCAGGTTTTGGAGTTATAAAAATAGTTTAAAAATACGTAAAATAAAACGTAAAATAAGAGACGCAAGAAATCAATATCTAGAGGTATTATTAGAAAAATTAAAAATACAGACAATTATGCAACAACTGAAACAGTGAAAAATAAAATAAAAATATGAGAGCTGATTATAAAGTAGAAAAAAAAAATTTAAACAATTTAGTAATTGATCATTTCAATTTATATAGTGTGTAGTCCACTTAATGTTGTTTAGATATCAATAGAGCTATTTATACTTTATTCGGAACCATTAAATTGTTTATAAAATGTATCCAAAAATAATCATTTTTTTGAATAATATTCTTTCAATTTATCGATTATCAAAATAACATGGGAATTGGGAAATACTAAAAAAAATTTCGTTTGATATCACAACATACTGTGAAACATTAAAAATCATGTAGGTCCATGACATTCAGAGTGACAATAATTCCTTGAAAATGTACGATACAAAGTGGTAAAAAATTCTAAAAATACGATGTTGTTCAAATTTATTTTTAGGCACACCTTATTTATTTTTTAAACATGTTACTTAATAAAAAAAAATAAAAATCGAAATAGTTATAATGTATTATTTATTATTGTAATAATATTTGATATTTATAAATTATAAATATAATAAAATATAAGTAAGTAAATTAATAAATAACAATTATTTTAATTACAGAATAAATTTTTTTTTTTTTTTTTATATAATTTTTAATCATTTTTTCTATGGTATATAGGCCCAAAGAATATATGAAATCTTTAGGTACCTATTTCTGGTAGGTATATAATATAAATCTAACTTGTGAGTAGAATATATTCGTTTCGGTGATAATTCTATCGCATATCGTCTGATAACCATTATAATATTAGGTTTAATTGTATTCTATGTGTATACAGTACAACACACATAAAAATATGACTGTAATAATATGAAAATAATATAACTGTATTTTACATCAAATTACGGACAAATTGATGGGTCACTCGAATTTTAATGTGGTTATAAAAAAATTTACTTCGTACATTATTATTTGTAAATTTTCCAGTCTCAAATATTTACATTTTTTTAAGTGATATAAATATTTTCATTTTATATTGTGTAACATACGTAAATTACTGTTTAAAAGTAATTTGTAGTAGGTACCTACCATGTAATATATACCTATCGGTTTCGCTAATAAATACACGATATTTCCATTCAACACTATATTTTCAGTTTAGTGCTGGTTTTTTCTATAGCCATCTTGTAATTGTATAAAATTTGATTTTAAAGTTTCGTCTACGAAAAATTGAGTTTGTGTTGATACATTTACAACAAGTTTACGATTTTAAAATCTACTTTTCGAGGATATATTACATTTTAATTTTTCCACTATCATATTGCACATAATAAAAATAACAAAATACAAATTTATAATTAGGTATGAGCATAAATTACCATAGAATAATTGGAATTTTTAATAAAACACGAACGTCAAAAAATTATATTCTATTGGTATATAGGGTATAATATAACATAACACCCTTTAAGTGACCATAAATTTAAAACAAAAAAAAAGTACAAAAATGAATATTTGGTTAAAAAGAAAGTAAGTACATACTGATATATTTTTATTCTAATTTTTAAATTATATTTTACCTAAAAACTATTATTATAATATAAAACATTAACTACAAAGTACAAAATTAATGTAATAATAATTTTGATATATTTTTATTAAATTTAAAATAAAAGGTAAACAGTTTAAATATGTAAATATAAATAAGTATTTTCATTAACGGTGAATGTTGTTAAAAAAAAAACGAAAGAATTTCATTGATAAAATATATTATATGTACAGGCATAGAAATCTTAAATACTCATATACTATTTAATTGTTTGTGCGAGATTTAAAGAATAATTGTGTAGGTACATATAAGTGAAGTCATAATGAGTCAATGAAAATATAATTGGATAATAGTGGTTGTTATTAATACAATTATTATTTTTATTATTATTAATACTCAGTCTTAATAAAAGAAGTCAATCTAATTGTTAATAATTTTAGTATAATGAAAATAAGTACATTTAGATGTACTTAGTGCAATTATTTAGGACAACAATACATAGATCAAAAATTAAGTACATAATTATTGGCATCATACCTATAGTTTACACGTTTGAACGATTGTTCATACAAACAATACTAATGCAATTTTAAATTTAAATCAAAATAAAAATCTGATAATTTAAAAATATTTTAGTACATTTTAAAAGTAATTAAAAAATAGATCTGTATCAATACCACTTTTTATTGTTGTGTAATTACTAATCACGATATTTGTGAACTAAACTGTATTGTGAGAAAACATTTTTTTCGACTTGTAGTTGTAATTAGAAAGCCAAATATTGCTACAATATTGTTGAGAAATTATTTTTCTTTTATTGTCATTATATTTTTCGGTACCACAACTATAACTGATGTTATGCCATTTGTAAAAATTTCCTAAAAATAGTTTTAAAAAAATTAACAACTTTTTTAAGATTTTATGTTTTTTTTTTTTTTTTAAAAAAAAAGGTGACAGTATAGAACAAAGAAAATTAAATCTACAATATTGTGTCAAAATTTAGTTTTTTAATTACATCTACAGTTCGAGAAAAATTTTTCCCTTTATGACATTTTCAATGAAAAACTTGCATTAACATTTTTATCAACTTAGTATATATTATGAACATGGGATAAGAAATAAAAATCAGATTATAGCTAATAACATTATACATCGGGAAGCTACCGGCCCCATCGAGTTTTAGGAAATCTATACCGACCCAAAAAAAGATTTTGACTTTTATAAATATTTTAATGAACTGTAATGTAGTGTATCGACTATTAAGAAAACCCTCCTAATTTCAATTTAGGCTTTTATATTTTTGACTACACATTACTTAATCGGCCCGAAAATCACGCGGTCACTGAGATTTTCTCGGTAGCTCATTTAACTAATCCGGTCCTGTCTAGTGTCCTATGTAGTCCATTTTTGTTTTATATATTCCTTTTTTTAAAAGAATTTAAAAAAAATTGTTTTTTTAACAACTCATAAATCGCTTGAAAATGCATATATCATAAATCGTCTATTTAGTGTGTTAAATAATGATGTTCTCTATAATTTACTTTTTATTTCATCTTTCTACGGTATTCTCAAGTAGTTAAAAATAAAAAATACGTCAACGTGTTTTTATTTAAACAAATATCGTGATTATACACGATAATAAAAAGATGACATTGACACAAGACTATATTTAAAGTACTTTAAAAATATATTTGGATATTTTGAAGTTATTGGAATATATTTTTATTCAAAATTTCCTAGGTATATACAGTACCCTTTGAAAATCAAGGAGTAGGTAAATTGCGTGCTGAAAAAAATTTCACAGTCATATATTACATAAATTACGGACCGTGTATTTTTGAAACGTGTGTAAACTGCGTCCAGAGACATTCTGTTTATTTAATGATAAGTAATGATTTACGATGTAGATAATATGTTATACTTAAGAAATTTAAAACGTTATGCAATTCGGATAATATTACCTATATTTGTATAGATAGTACTTTCACAAGTTTTCCCAAAATTATATCATCAAATATTTAAAGTTCATCGTACAATTATTCAGTCTTATGTTCTACTTGTTTATATTTTACTACATATACCTTCAAAGACTACACAATGTTTTTTGAATGCATTATTCAGCATTTAGTTATAGTGCGAAAAAAATAACTTACAATTCAGTTCCATTCGATATTGTATTTGACGTATGAATAATAATATTTGGGCCACAATTTACATTTTACAATGTACAAAATATACTCGGGCCGCATTTTACAGCGACCCGAAAACCGTGCGTACGATATATCCTCTCAAAAAGACGTTATACCCGCATTTGTTGGCTCTGCAGTCTATCTAACAAATAATATATCAAAAGCACACAAAAATTGAAATTTTGGCGTTTATAGGTTACATTTAGTGTATATAAACACCTATTACAAGATTTAAAGAGAAAAATAATTTCGAGTGAACCTCGTTGGGCTTTTTGTAAAATATCGTCCGATGAAAAAGTTAAAGCCACTTGAAAATACGAAAAACTAAAAACGCCGTAACATTTTTTTTCGAAAAAATATTTTACGTAAAGCCCCAACGGGGTTCGCCCGAAATTATTTTTCCCCTTAAATTTTATAATTGGATGTTTTAGCTCTAAAGTTAACGATAACGCCATAATATAAATTCTGCCTTATATTATTTTGCTATATCGCCAATTATATTATAGATAGACGGAGACAGAAAATGAGGGTGTGGCATCCTCTTAAACATAAAATTAATTATTTTCGTATACATATTACGTACAATACATTATATATTTCTTATAAAACTTCCATCCCGAAATCCTATAATTTTGTTACGCCAACTCTTTACCAACACCGTTTAGGAATTACCAAAAACCCAACTCGTAATAGATACATATATATTATTTACTTACGTAACTAAATAGTTTTTCGGCCGTTTGCGTGCCAGTCGCTATCCGCGACTTGTATAATATAACAATGGGTGTAATAATAATAATAATTTTAATAATAATAATAATAATTATAATAATAATAATAATAATATTAACAATAATATCGGTCCTTAACTTATGTACAGGATTATTGACGGTGGCGGAGGATATAGGAATAGAGCGAAAAGTTATCGATAAACTTTTTTCCCCAATCCTCTTCCGCCCGCACCGTCCGCGACATCTCGAGACCGCCCACTAACCATACGCACTCGCCACGGCGTTTCCCGCGTCACCCACCGCCGCCGCCGCCGCATCATCCCGGACGCAGGTGGCGACTGCTGGCGACGGGAAGTGCCGTCGTCGGCCCGGCCGACCGGAAGCAAATGGAAGTTCGGAACTTTCGCGGCCGGGCCGCCCTTGCCCGGCCGCGGACCACCGCGCGGAGTGGCCGCCCACCCGGTACCGTCGCCACGGAAACGCGGCCGCCCCTTATTCTCTTGGACTTCCCCCGGCCGCCGGCCCGATTCCGCCGTCCTACACTCGACCCTCTGCCTCTGGCGGCCGTCCGAGTCTGCAGCCGGCAACGACCGCCGCTACACGCGCGTCGTCCATACAACGCCGCCGCAGACTAATCGTTTTTTTTTTTTTTGTTTAATTCGAATTTTTTCTCTGGATATTTTTATTATTATTATTGTTATTATTTTTTACTTTTTGGTTTCTTGTTCAACCCCGTTTTTTGCGCTTTAATTTAATTTCATTAGCACTATAAACAACGGATCGGAAACATTCACAAGCTGACAACCCGACGATTAGAATATGAAAAAACGTAAGTGTTATGATCATCGTTATAAATTTAAAAAAAAAAAAACCCTAGGGGAATTGGTAATATGGACATTTGCATCCAGTCTTGGAAATTAAATGTAATTTTTTTTTTCATTTTCAAAAATTAACTGTTATCAAATAACAAATATCTATGAAATATCAATCTGTTTACACGTTTAACAAAAAGATGGTTTTATTGAATGGATATACGTTAATCCCTTTATTATTATATTATGTTTATTATTTCAGCAATGTATCTATTTATTATCAATTCCTATCTGTATTTATAGCGATTAATTATTTCAAGATGCTCGAAGTATTGTATTTTAATACCTTGAAGTTCGAGACATTGTTTTCAGTAATCGATTGGTCATAGTTTAAAATTCAATATTTTATAGATCATCATTTTAATTCTTACAATTTTGAACAATACGATCTATTATTCCAAATTATGTCATAGCATAATATGCAAAATTAATGTGAATAATTAATATTTTAATATTTTGATGTTTGAGGTTTTGTTCCTAAAACGCCTCAGATGTCAAAGTATAGAACTTTAAAATATTCAATATAATCTAATGGATCATAATGTCTTGAATGTAAAAATATTGAACAAAAAAAAACGTTGAACTTAGAACTATGATCATATAATTATGAATAATTCATATTTTATACAAAATTGTAAAAATCAAAGTATTGAATAATAAAACCTTATATTTTAAACTATGAACGTAAAACATATTGAAAACCAAAACATTTGGTTCAAAATGATGACCATATAATTTTGAGTAATACATTTGGTAAGAATCAAAATTTTGAATGTTCAAAGTATAGTATTCAACATTTTTATTTGTTCAAACATGTTATGTTCCTAATAAAAGCAATTTTAGGTATATCATGACGATCAAGTGTTTGTTGATTAATATTTTTTTGTTCACAATTTCGAAGATTTGTATTTTTCTTGTTAAAATGTTCCTATTAAAAAAATAATTTTAAATTATTACAAATATTAATATTTTGTCGTTTATTTGTTTTTGGCGTGGCGTACAATTAGTTTAAGTTTGTATAAAAATAATAATTCTGGATAAATATAATATAATATCTGTCCAAATACATTAATTAATCATCTGGGAGTGTCTAGGATATTTTGCATCCTCATATATATAATTTGCACATATAAACGTTTTTTTATGCTTCTGTATGTAAGTATGCCGTTATTTTGGATAATACAAAAGTTAAATAAAAATACTTGTATATGAATTTATAGTTTATATAGATAGTCATAACTCATAATTAATTATTATAAAAAGGTTAATATTCTATCTATATGTATATTATATATATATATATATTATAAATAAACTGACTATAGTTAAAACCCGTTAAAATAAAATAAAAAATAAAGGAAGACTTAATAATTTTGTAAAATAAAAATAAAAGTTGCTTCTATAATATTGCTATATGAAATTTCCATCATTATTTATACTCTAAATACAATAATTATTGTAAACATACCTATATGTATATTGTAAATAATAATTATTTATACAAATAAAAGTTTAAGGGTAAGTATAAGATAGATTTCTCATATTTAAAAATAAATTTAAAATTATATAACATCATTGATGTCAAATTGATTTATTGTATATTTGTATTTACATGAGTTATTGCGATTAGTAAATATAAAATCTTAAAATAAAAAAACGTTTTTACATACCTATTTAATATGCTCTTTTGTTCAAACTAAATATTGTTTTGGTTTTTCATTTATTTGATTAATTCTGTGATCCTTTTCTCCATTCATCTATTAATAATTATGATAATATTTAAATGTTTTGATATTTATTTATAGAAACTATTTTCATTTTAAATTATTTTTTAATTCTAATGTTATTAATTGAAGTTCTAAAAACACTTTCCCGAGTTCCCTTATTAAACTTCTTCGTTCTTTCTCCGTACTATTATCTTGATATTTTATACAATATTGTTCGGTTAATAAACTAATTTTTAATTATAACTTTATTTCCCGAATTATTTATAAACATTAAAAGGAAAACAAGTTACATTTTTGAAATATAAAGCTCCAAAACACTTTCTTAATTGGCCCAGTTTCTGTATTCGAGAAAAGGAGGAACAAAGTGTCATTTAGAATTCTAGACACTCGTTCATTCAAGATTGAACAAAATTTGACGTAGTTTAATTTAAACATAATGCATCACCAGAATATTTCCTCGAAACTTCTGATTCCTAAATCTTAATGATATTAAAGAATTGTTTACATAATATAATAGTATTATATTTCGGTTAGTCTATAGTCTGAAATACGTTTATATTATCAATTGTTATGTCGTATAATTTTGCATACGTAATATGGTTGAATGTTTCAATACAATTACTACTAGGTATACTTAAAGACATGTCATATATTTCTATACTTTTTTAAGATTAAAATAAAAAGTGTATTTCAATTTGAATGAAAATAAAAATAAAACAATAATTATATTATTATTTGAAATTTGAATGCAATTCCTTCCAATTCTCTGTAATATTAAAAATGATAAAGTTTGCAATTTTTCATTATCATTTTAGAAAGCTATTGATAATTTAGAAAAAAAAATCCATTTAAAGTAAATGTACTATTTATAGTTCAATATTCAATCTATATGCCAATATAATATACCCCTTTTATATTGCTCCAGAATTTTTTTTGAAAATATAGAAAAATAATTATAGTAAAATCACTTAATTTTTAATTTTTTAAAATGATTCTAATCAATCTTCTTTGATTCTGAATTATGAAAATTTTTGCTTATTTATATAATAATTATAATAGTTATAAAATTTTAAAATATAATCAATTATTATAATAAATATGCAAAAATTATAATAATCAGAATTCAAGAATATTGAATGTTTTCTTTATGGATGTTGTAAAACAGTGAATGAAATATAATTGTTTATTTTACGTAACTATATGTTATTAAAAGACAAAGTCAGGCATTTTCATGCCTTAAATGTCATTGTTAATATTTTTATTAGTAGAAATAGTCTAATTTGTTTATAATTTATATGAACTTAATACAGTAATATGTAAATGAATAATGACGACAAAAATATTTTTGTACTTTTAACTTAATAGGTCCAAGATTGACTTAAGTGCTGGAAAAAAAATCAGTAGACTTAAATAGCATAGGGGGTGTGTCACCAATTTGGTAAATATCTCAGTGGATCTGTATGTATTTCGGAGAGCTACATAAATAAGAGCCAAGAGGTTATTATGTTTTGTTTTACTATTATCACAATAGTATTTGAAACTATATTTGGTAAAGTCGACCTTATATATTAGGTAGATAACATTAGTGTTTTATAGATTCCCAAAATATAAGCGATTTAAAAATACATTTCATGAATCAAAGTTACTTATTGCGATATTTCAAGGTAAAAATTAATTTTTCAAAAATAATAAAAATATTATCAATTTCATAATTTCGTAATTTTAGCATATTCTTCAAAATTATCAACTTCTATTTTTTAAATTAATTTTATAATGGGCACGAATATATTTTAAAATCGTTGACATTCTTAAATGTGTTCACTAAAATATAATACAGATTGTCATACGAGTTAAAAAAACTAAATTCGTGTTTTGTACTCTTCAAGATAATCAATTAACTCTTCTTACAATTATGGAATTTAGCACACTTTATCATACCTGGAGTCTAAAAAAAAATGTATTCAAGTCTTAAAAAATACAAACTGAATATTACATTAATGAACATATAATATCTAACATATAATATGTGTTTTCATATGACATAAAACGTCAACGAAATAATGCCAAAAGAAATCTAGGATGTCTACACAGAATTCGATAGAACACCAATGAAATTCTAAAAATTAAAAAATTTAAACTTAAACAATAATTGATTTAGATTAAATATGTAATAAAAGACAATATTTTAATATGTATATAAATTATTTACAAAAATCTATTCATCCGACGTACATTTCATTAGTTTCATTTTCGTGTTTTAAATCGAATTTAAAGAGACCACTAAGTGGATTTTGAAGCTACAGAAACTTTTTAACAAGGGGTTCGCACTTGACGTAGTATTGAATTAAGGGTTGGGGTTAATTTTATATTTGGACCCCTCTGTACAGCTTGCGCGTGTGGTTTAATCTTTTAATGGATCTGTTTAACACGTGAGGGAACTGTACTGTATAAAATATTTTATAGGAATCAGTTTTATACACTGTAAAATTTTAATAGCCACAATGTTTAAAAATAAAATAATACATTAACATACGAATATTCTAGATACGTTGGTCCATTTATTATGCTACAATATTATATTAGTGTAATATTTATATTTTCCAATATCAGTTGTTACTTGATATTATAAACAAATTTAAAAGCTTTACACAAAATATAATGATAATTTAAAAAAAAAAAATAAAACAAATGTATAGAATATGACTTTAAAATTAAATTTATGATATTCATAAAACTCATTTCCAGTGTAAAAAAAAAACATTTTATAATGTTTTATGTTTTTAAACTATAGAATTTAAATTCCAATAATAGCATTTAAATACTACCCTATAATATTATCCTTGTAAATTGTAATTGTATTTTAGATAGCATACGTATAATATTATAATATAATAATATATACTATAATGAATATACTTTTTACTAAAAAACTACACTTAGAGCAAAAAAAAAAGTTCGTAATTTTCTTATTGTTCGGTGGAAGTTTGATATAGTGATATAGTTTGAGACAATTTCCCAAAAAAAATCTCATTAAAAAAATAGTTTACATTATTTTCGGAATTGTATATCTATTTTAGATTAAAAAATATACATATTGAAATACAATATAATTTTTTCTTAAAGTATTTATTTTAATATCGAATTAATAAAAACGTATTTTATAATCGAAATAGTTCATTTTGTTACTTTGATTTGGGAGGTCTGTGAAATTCCAAATATTTCAGAAAATCAAAAAAAGATTCTCGGATTTAATTTGTTTGTCAATGTTTTCTAGGTACTCAAAAGAATCATTATATAATTAGCTATTTATAAATAATCATACCATCGAGAAACAAGTATGAAATAAACTAATTTAATTTTGAGTGCTTGAAATATTAGGTAGTGTATACGGTTTAGTTAAACTCATTACCCTTTACTTTTTATTTTCGTAAAATACGTTTTTTATCGCTAAAAAAAGCTATTTAGAAACACATTATTTTTATTTACATTAATTGTTAGCAAAAATGTTCATACCTACTTACAAGCTACAATTAAATTTTCACATTACAGGATAAATTGAAGTTTAGTATGAATAAATTATATAACAATAATATTATACTTTTTTTTATTTAATATCTTACGAATTTTAACTTCATACTATAAATACATTATTATATACTGTAATACACGATAATATTTTACTTTTGGATAGAATAACAAAATATTGTCATCACTTTAGATACCACATTTTAGAAAAGTATACATTTTAAATTTGTGATTAGAAAAAAAGAATGTTAAATTATTTTAATGTTGATACTTTGTAAAATTTATTATTTATAATAAATAGCACATATTATGTATATATAATAAATTAATATTATATAATAAAAATTTAGAAATATTTTGACGAAGAAATAAATAATAAAATATACATCATGAATATTATTCCTATGTTTCATGATAAATACCAATGCTGTATAACTGTAACGAGTTTAAAAATAATATCTAATGTATATTTGTATAAGTTTAAAAAAAAATCATTTTCAATTTACCAAGTTAATTTTTACAAGAATATTATAAAAATATAACGGGCTATATTTTATAAAATTCAGTTACTCAGTTAAAGTTACATTAGCTCGGTTGTTTTAGTTTTAACGAGATTATAAATTAAATTTTAATTTAACTTATTTATTATTAATTATTATTGACTTACTCATAAAATAGTTAAAAAAAATATGGAACTTTTTGAATTAGCTAATTACAATTTAAAAACGACTTTTAAAAAATGGCCTTTATATAATTTATAATTAAATAATCAAAAAAACTTCTTGGTAAATAAATTTAAATATCAACTATTAAAAACTAAAATAACATTTTATATCAAACTAGTACATAAGGAACAATAGGAAAAAATTCAACAAAATGTATACAATTTTAAACATAATAACAACAACTAAATTTAAGACTCTTGCTAACACGTCAGTTTTAAGGGGTTATACATAGGCAATTTTTGAAATACGGGCGGGTTTGTATTGTCAATATGTGATAAGTAAACTATCATTAGTGGTGTGTATCATATGAAACTACCACCGCGTTTTCCGCATGTTCGCATGCGCATGTATAAGTCATTGTGAATAAATAAAGTAAACTATTGTATTTCTTTAAGCAACGATTTAGACCTAAAAGTCTGACAAAATTGAGGGTACTTACAAAGTTCCAATTTTAATTCTGAAAATATATTAAGATTCAGTATATTCTTTCCTAGAGAATGTTTGAAATAATTTTTTAATATTATGTTTTATTTGCATATAACAAAGGGTTGTAAATTTGTAAATTCTAAAAATAAAATGTTCAGCAAAACTATAAAAATCCTATTTCCAACATTCTTTAGTAAAGTATCTATAGAAACTTATGTATATTTTGATTTGAAATCAGAAAATTTTAAGTAGCATTAATTTTGTTAAACTTACTATATATATAATAATATTATATAAAATGTCTAGATTATACATAACAGATTAATATATATATACTATAATACATCGTTTTCAACCACCTTAAGTGATTATCACTTAATAGTATATAAATGCGCCAAATGATAAGTCCTCCTATCAGCTTGATAGCAAATACTATAATGTATTTGCTAATAGTGATAAGTGCTACCATAGATAAAAAATGTATTATCTATAATTGCCGCCATTACTGAGCAATCTGAAGTTAGCACCTCGACTTGTCTATGAATGTATATGAATGGTCTATTAAATACTACAATCTATACAATAACAGTTACCTACAATAAAATTTTTGCTTAAAATGCATTATTAGATTCAGCGACTTTTGTACTATATATGTGTACAAAATTTTCGTTTAAAATCTTACAAAAAGTGTTTATGTTATTGTGTATAAATACCTTTCATGCATAGAACTATGTGTTGAATTCATGCATGTTAAGTCACTTTTAACATAATATGTTAGTCGCAATTTTGAACTGTATGGCATTTTGAAGAAAATGTGAGAGAAAATATGATAGATTCCAAACATAAAAGTATATTTGCGTTCATTATTCAAATATTGGAATCTTCTCCGCATCGAAAACTTACACTGCCATATTTGAACTCTTTCACTATTTGCAAATTAAACCACCAAAAACGATTGAATTTACCGAACTTCAAGAACCAACTATTAAACAAGTTAAGCACAACGATTTAAAATCTTTTATGAAATTTTTGTCACCGAAAGAGAAAGATTGGTTTGAGAATAATGTTTTTCTTGTTGATAACATACAAAACTATGATGTTGAAAATGAAAAAATCTACTCGGATGACGATTATGAAGACGAATATCTTTACAGAACATTTTTATTTGTATTTGTTATATTATTTGCATTATTATTCAAATGATGTGAATAAAGTCATAAAATTCTAGTTCTATAATCCTTTTAATGATTAAATATAGTAAATTATTTAAATATAGTACCTAGGTAATTACCGTTTGATGCAAGAAGGGCATTTTCATGACCAAATATATAATATATTTACAGCATTGTTGACAAAAATTGTTTTTATCAGGTGATCTTTTATCCGAAACAAATTTTATAAACATGTGGGCAGTACCAAAAGAGTGATACAATTTTAAAACTTTAAACTCGTTTATCTCAAAACACGTTTTTGCATGCCCTTCTTGCACCAGCGAGTTTAATATTTTTAATTTGTTAATATTTTAAAGATTTTTGGTGAGACAAAGCATAATATGGAAAGATCACCAATCTTTTAATTAAATTTTAATATTTTATACACTATTATTGGTGATATACAAACATGCAGCATGTGTTTAGGATAATAATTATGAATTGGGCATATATATAATTTTTTTTCAATCCAATAAACTAACGTTTTATATTTTTAAATATCACAACTATCTTTCAATCGTTTTTAGTAACATTTTTAATAATAATAAAAGTAAATAGTAATGTATATTGATTTAAAAAATATTTTACGCCTAAGTCACTTTGGTTTTTGTACATTTTAAACATTAAAACAATGATTTGGTTTTAATTTAAATAGAATTTTCAGAACACGAATTCCATATTGTGTCATTATGTTTTTCAGGAAATTTATCAGTTTTGCTTTAAGTAAAAATATTGTCTTACATATACATTAATGTTGAGCTAGAATGAAATGCGTAAATTTATTTTAACAATAATTATACATTTTAATTGACTTAGCGGTATAAATTTAGGTTCAGCTTATAATAATGATTTTGTTGACATCTTTCTAATTTAATATTTGTCAATAGACATAAAAATATAATTAATAAAAATGAAATTTTAATATATAAACTAACTTTATATAAAACTAACAATATAATTATTGCAATAGCTTAAATGATCTAATTGCTTCATGAAGGTACACATTATATAAAACCTTCTTTGAAATAAAAGTGTTGATAGGTACCTTGTTTTAATTTTCAGGAGTAATATGTAACAAACTTTATTAAATTTTATCAGACTTGGAAAGTATTCCGAACGCATTTTAAATACTTATTTTTCAATATTTCATACAACACTTTGAATATTTTTTAAAAGTATTTTATTTCTTGATAAAAATAAATATTTTTTCCGGTTTCACTCATATTTTTAGAAACACTCAAGCCTGCTATTTATCGAATTTTCTAAGATTAAAAATCAGGATTTTCTCCGTGCTTACATTCTAAGTACCTACAGTAATTCATTGATTATTCTATATATTCGGTAAATTATGACATTTTACATTGGTCACTCTGATCAACTTTTGCACTATGGGTTTTTTATGTTTTATTTTTTTTTTTTTGAGTATGTAGTCTGATTTTTGTACTCAAATACACAAATCGTGCGTTCGTTTTGATTTTTTTTGTAAATATTGTGTTTTCTCATTAGTTAATAATATGTTTGTTCCTATGAAAATGATTTAAAATAATAAACTTAATTGAAAATAAATAGGTTCAGTCCACTAATAAAAATGTAAAAATTTATTCATCACTATATTTCGTAATTTTAATATATTGATTGTAAAAATCTTAGTATTTACTGTAAAATTTACATACTATTTAAATAATTTTTATTTGTTTGTATTTTTAGAAAACCTTATTGCTGATATTATGACAACGGCAGTACAGATGCCCATCATTCGACTCACCTCGGCTTCGTGTGTATTTCTCAGGTAAAGAAAACTGAAAATTCCACTATACCTATTAAATAAGTATAATGGATTTTTTTTATCAACAGTCAGTCAAATATTCAAATACTTGTATTGGTTATAATTGTGATTATTTTAATAGTAAATTAATAATTTATTTGTTTAGATATCCTATGTATATATTTAATAAATGTAAATTTACAGTTCAAATCATGGTCTATGATAACTTAAATAATTCTATAAAAAAATTTCACTCTTCTATTTGTTTAAAATGATCTTAAATTCATTAAAATATCCATTTACACAATTCTAAAAATATGAAATCTATTAAAAATAATAAAATAGTTATTCATTGAATTATAATATAGGTACTTATGTAGTAGCAGGTACCTGTATCTTGTTTTTTTTTTTTTTTTTAATAAAAACAATAATAGAAATATCACTATTCTACGGGGCAGGACATTTTCATGTTAGGTCATTTTTACTCATAAATATGATGTGATTAATACTAATGACTATTTACGATTTACGACCAACACGACCATATTACTATAACTGTAGGTAATAACTAATAATCTACACTTATTTTGAACGTGACAACTGACAATGACAAATTTACCAATTACATAAACAAATCCTTCAACGAATTTTAGGTTTGAGTAAAAATCATTGAATGTAAAAGGTATTATGTAAAACTTCATGTAAATTACATTGAGAAGATATGTAATCTTCAATATTACATTTACTCAAAATTTGTTTATATTTATATAAACTCTTTATCGTATGCTTACTGTCTTAGTTAACGATTGATAACATGACCACAATATGTTAAATTATATCAAAAACGATTAAATTAACGTCAATAATATCATTGTGTTTCAGAAGATCATATTATGTGCATACGACGGATAACATTAGTAAGCTGAAGCAGATCCTATTTGATCACACAATAAAATATAGATGTCCGATCCTCCACGGATCATCATTGCTCTGTTTGTTCCAGATGTATTAAAAATATTAATTTTTTCTTTGTCCTAAACGCATATTTATTTATATATTTCGTTAATCGCTTGTTAAAGGACTGTATGATAATATTATTTGTTTTCCCTTAAATTCAACCAAGAATAACAACGAGATGTTAAAACATATGACTAATGTTTAAGATTAAAGTAGATATGGCGAAGAATATCGCCGGTCGACTTTTGTTTAGTATTTAAGATTGAATTCCAAAGACTGATTTTGTGTTACCTGACGTACGTTTAGGTAAATATTGTTAAGAATAGATAGTTTTAATCATAGCATGTTTAAACAATAATAATGTTTATTTATAATAAACTAATAAGCTGGTGTTGACGTTATTATTGTTGTAATATACGAAAACAATGAAATCACCATGTCTTCCATTAAACTAACATGTCTAAATATTAATTATTGATAAAAATAAATATTTAATTAAGTTGTAAACTCATTAATGTTAATTATTATTAATCTTGTGTACAATATAGTATGTACGTAATAATATAAATTTCTCGAAAATATTAAATATAATTTATATTTAAGGTTTTCATTGTGTAAAAAAAAATATTTATCATTATCGTTTTTCTCAATTTGATACTGGCCCTTTGAACCGGGAGTGACGTTTGACAATAAATAATATATTAGGTCCACTTGCCAGACATTATAATTGAGTATATTATTTAGATATATATTATGTATTTATTTACTGAATTATAATAATTCGCAGTGTACACTTTAAAATATGTTAAGTTATAAATTATAAAAAAAAATAAGTTACTTGTACTCGTATTAACAGCATAAGAGAGTCGTGAAAATCAAAATCAGTTATATTTTGTGCTTAAATCTATTCAAAATTTAAAACACAACAAGTTCCAATAATCATATTTCGTTGGCTTAGAATAAACTGGTTCTATCGTAGTATTTTGAAAATGTTGAGAAGAGCATTTTCAGAATTCGATTTACGATATTTTTTATACGAACCATTAGGTACATTTTTTTGTATTTCCTTATGAACCTATTATTCTTCTTTAGTTTAATATATGGATACTAAAAATGTCAAATAGATGTCACACTAAAAAAAAAAATATAGTAGATTTGATTAAAAAGTCGATTCAGATTCTTTTCATCGTAAGCCGGCAATATCTGCGATGTTGGATTGAATGACACCGGATTGTTTGCCATAATTAATATTAATTTAATTCAAAAATATTAATCCAAAGTCAAAATGCATTCCTCCGTGAACTTTGTACTGATTATTGACATTCGAATCAATTTTTCAAAACTCTCTTGTCAGTCATTAATTAATATACATAAGTTATAGATAATATATTAAATGTATGTAAATTCCAAGGGTGGTATTACCTAATTTATAAATTAAAATTAAGCTATGGTTAATTTCGTGTACGGTAAATCTATTAAATTATTAAATTATCTAAGTTATTAACTTAGAATTTGTTAAAAATATTTAACAAGAGGATAAACTACTATTGAAAATTATGTACACAGGATTGTTGATTTCTAAATGATTTAGATGGATTTTCAATGATTTCCAAGATAGATTTTAAATAATTTGTACACCGATTCCCAATATTGTTTTACTCTCTTTATTTAACTTAAGATCAAAGTTATCTTATAAAAGAACTTATTTTTATTTTTTATGTTTAAATTATAAGAAATACCTATAGTACAAAATTGTAATTATTACTTAACTTATTATTTTAAGTGTACGAAAAATAATTTTTGTTTTGTTATAATGAATAAAACAATATTATTAATTGTTTAGTGTAGAAAGCATGGAAAAAAATATGAATTTCTGAAATAACTGAAATAAACTGTTTTAACTTTTAACTTTAACTAGGTGCCTAAGTCATTAATTAATTATTATCTCCTATATTATATAAAAAAAGATGTTTTAATTAATTACATTTTATCTAGTTAAACTTATCATACACTTTGCCCACCCTTGGTAATACTTAATTTTAAGTAATCATAAAACAATATTATATTTATAATACGCGTGTATCTAAGCAATGTTTGATTTTTTTTTTAATGCTTTTGTATTGTATCGTTTATTCAATAATTATAAGTCTACGTGGAATGACATTTGTTTTAATAATTCCAAAATATCTAAAGTAGGTAGCGATTTGTAGTCAGATTAGTGTTACTAACCTACTCTTGGTACAATATACAATGTATAATGTGTATATATATATATATATATACTTATGTACCTACATTTAGTTGATAGTTCAAAAGATATAATACATAATTAGTAAATTAGTAAAGTTAAAAAACAACGTGTAGCTATGCAATATTATGTTAAGTTAAAAAAAATTGTATTTGCTTATATGCTTACATACAAAATATGTAGTTTTTAAATAATTATTATAACAGGGCTGATGTTTGTGTGTTAATTTTATTTGTCGATGATCTTTACTTTCTAAATCAAAACCCAAATTATGATTTGTTATACATATATAGTTCCTTATATCATTAAATAATAAAAAAATATAAGTACATATTAATATAAATTGCATAAGAAATGTTGTTTAAATTGTTCACTTTAAATTAAAAGAAACATAAGTTTATGAATAATATAGGTACTTATTAGACACATTTTATATTTATTTTTATAGCATACAAATCTCAGTCCTATAGTAATATAAGTTCTTAGTTTATAAAAACAGATATTTGTATCTTGTTTTTTTTTTTCATATATGTTGATATTTTTGATTATTTTTAAAAGGCGTTTGGAATTTCACATACTTTTTTTCGACGTATTCGTCAGATATTTGTTTAAAAAATTGTATGTCACTATATACATATTGCTATGAATGTTATATTATCTATATTTATCAGGAAAAATATATTTATCAAGCTCACCGAGTTTTATTGGGTTTAATCCACCTAAATAAACCCACCCAAAAAAAAACCCAACCAAAAAAACCAACTTAGAAAAATTAAAACATTTTATTATGGTTAAATAAAATATGTTGAATTTTTTCCACCAAATAGTAAACATTAAAATTCCTATTTAGAAAATTAAAAACTTAATGAATTATAAACACAAATAAAAATAACAAACTAATTCATAAGTGTTTAGTAATTATAATAATATTATATAGTTATTATTATTAATATAGGTACCAAAGTTAATACATATTATATAATTACTGTATAGTATAATATAATTTATTGTATTAAATTATACTAATATGTTAATTGCATTGGCCAGGACTGGTTGATTATGAGTAATAAAAGTAAAACAAAAATATTATTAAATATTTATTAATACATAATTCAACAAATAAATTATAAAACCGGTAAAAACTAAAATAAAATAAAATTACATCAATTAGTAGTTTAACATTAATCAGTCCATACATTTTTAAATTTATTGGATTGAAGTGGGTTTTTTTTTAAAAAAAAAAAACGGTCCATCAAAACCCATTTTTAGTGGATTAGAATGTTTTTTTTGTTTAAATAAAACCCATTAAAACCACCCAAAAATTTTTCTTAAAAAAACCCAGTGTAATATTGGGCTTTTTTGGATTTATGAAAAAAAAACCATTTAACCCAACTGGGTTGGGTCTTTTCCTACCCTGATATTTATGCTATTATTTATAAAATATCTTCTCCATGAAAATATGTATAGATGCATAGACATGTAGATATAAAATTATATTGTTTAAGGTAAATAAATGAAATGCTTTCATTATAATTTGTTAAATACAGCTGTTGTTTTTCATTATATTTTTGATGAAATTAGACTTAGAAGTCAATTAATATAGATAGCTGAAAATTTGAGGTATTTAAAAACATTTTTTATAAAATAAATACATAAAATATATTTCACAAAGGTTGTGTGAGAGTCGTAGAAGAAAATATATACTGTATGAAGTACGAATAGGACGATACACCAATAATTTTTAATAGTATAACATGTCAAAAAAAAAAAAAAAATAAAATAAATTATCTCTAAATTAAATTTTATACTATATTCAAAAATGTGATAGAAATATTTGAATATTAATTATTATATATATATATAATATTTGAAGACGATCTACATATACTATGATATAATGAAACTTTTCAGTGGTAAAGTTCTTTCAAACAAAAAAAAAATGATAATTACCTATAGATTATCTCTAGCTCAGAAAAATTTGGAATACTGTAAAATAATTTGAAAATTTTTAACAAACTTATTGATGGAAATTTGGGTCTATTATCTTATCTATTATTTTGGTGAAGACTTGGTATGCCCTCCATAATTTTGTAAGGGCTATCGTTGATGTAATGAGTATAGATGGACTCTACGAAATCAAGCGAGACATATAAAGGTACGGTTTCACGCGACTACTAATGATACAATGTATATGAAATAGGGTCAGTTTCTTTTATGTGGTAAATAATTTTACTGTTATCAACTGATCATTGAAATTTATTTTATTTACTTGATTTATTTATGAATATTCACCGTCAGCAGTTATTATATCCAGTAATAAATTAATATTTTTATTTTTTTGATAATTTAATTATTAATATTTAATATCTAATTAAAAACAAAAAAAATCACAAAAGAAGAGAATAAATAACTTGTTAAATAATAATAATACTGTAATATGATAATATACTATAATAATATATCGGAAATGCAGACTTAAGTAACATTCCGATTATTTTTAAATACTTTTTTAACCTTATTAAGGTGCAAACACATTTTTTAAAAATATTTCATAATTTATCCATCAGTGTAAATTGTATTTGTGTAAAAATACATAATATTTTTTAATAGGTATATTATATTATCTTATTTTGTTATCAACTACCTATATTTAGTGGGACAGCAATCTTATTTTTCAACTTGTAATATGTTGATTTATATAATAATAATTTTTATTGATATTATTGTATTACAGCAAATTAAGTAATTACAGTATTTATTGATGTGAGACTTTGTATAAATATATAATAACATTGATTATAAATTACTAGTAATAAATAATCAATGATAATACTAATTATTAAAAAAAAAAATCCTTATTATTTAAACGAATCACACAATATTAAAATTTGGATATAATTTATAATTAATAGGTAGGTGTGTATTATCAATACAATTTATTATGATATTCATTTACACGGGAAAACGATGATTAAATATAATAATATTGTTACAACATATAATATTATAATAATAGTATATACTATTTGTGATATTGAAATTTAGTAAAAAAAAAATATGTACCTATTCTAAAAGTATTTTGATAATATTTAGTGTAGTATTTAAAATACTTGGGGAATACTATAATCATAAAATATTTGAAGACATATTCTGAATAATTTTTTTGGAATTATTCGAAATATGTATTCAAAATGCTTTTAAAAAGTATTTTACCCAGGCCTACCTACCTGAAAGAAGAAATACTTCTTTCTCGGTCACTGCGTAGAATTGCCTAGAATAAACCACAACAACGCGAACGCGGGCGAAGTATTTTAGTAAGTGGATCGCGTTTGTGAAATCGTACCTTAAGAGCCCTTAAGACCAGTAGTGTATTTACGGGAGGGGGGGTTCTGGTTTCTGACCACCCCCCCAGATGCAAAAAAATTATTATCGAAATGTATCATTTCTTTTTAGGACCTTTTTTAAGTTTTTACAAATAAACTATTAATTATTGTCACCCGTCGGTAAATTGCAGTACCCAAACGATAAATTCTGTATTTTTTATCGGAATTATAACGGCTCACCGCCCCCCCCCCCCCATCCGTTGATAAAAATTTTAAATACACCACTGCTTAAGACCAACCAACCGGTCGATTTAAACAAGAAACCAGTTGGCAGAATATTTTGTGTCTGATGTTGGTAGTGTACCAATGGCAAATAAATTATATTTAAATTCAAGTAGATACTAATAGGTTATAATTATGTATCGTACATATTATTATCACAGCTCACTTTTCTAATATAAATCGATTTGAAATTAATCATGAAGTATACAAACAATAATATTCTACTATAATTACAATTTTTATATCATTCGTTTTTACGTAGCATACCTTTAAAAATACAACACATACATAGTTTGCTTATTTATTCGATTTGTGTATGTATTTATGTGAACCTTGGAATAGAAATCCACAGGAAAAAGATCCCCCGAAAAAAAACACGGTTATAGGGAAAAAAAATTGTCTGTTTTTAATACTAAAACGAAAATCAAAAAAATTATGGAAATTATTATTAGACGTATGTATATTCAACGTTTTAAAGTTTGTGAACTTTCGATGTTTTATATGTGTCTATCTATATGCTTGCACAACTGTGGGTATATACTTATACTTATTATATACATGCCTATCTATATATTATAATATTATACTTACTTACATTTTATATACTATATAGTCAATGTAAGTACCTATATTGATTATCACAATAGTTCATAATAATTTTCATATAGGTAATATAATATTATAATGGTACGTTACTCTAAGATCCAAATTATTTACGGAAATTTTGTGTAGATTTTCTCCAAATTTTCCAAATATAATATCAAGTGTGTGTCATCGGACGTTATATGCACCTATATTATAGATAATTTTACATATTACAAGTACATACCGCAAACAGTAATGGTCAGTATAAATTTGTGTCACATGCAATATAGGTACGCCACATGCGTTTTTATTATTCCCTATATTATTATATACATATTATTTTATAATATTGTTATAAAATGGAAGTATTAAAACAAATAAACATTCAACAATTGTACTTAATACTATTGATTTGTGTATAATTTTCAAAACAAATGTGTCGATTTTATACGTTGGAAATGTTATACATCAAGTGTTTTAAAGTGTCCTAGTGTTCTTAGAGCAAGTTTAAATATAGAAAATACAATATTTTTAGTTCATGATAGCCACCATGTTTATGATTCTAACAAAAATGCAGTTGCTGCTTAAACGGTAAAACAATTGAAGGAAAAAGTAAAAGTATGACATGCGACACCTAGTCAATTTTTTCCTAATCTGTGAGTTATGTACCACGTGATGTATTGGTTGAATTGCCAACAGAAGATCACACAAAAAGGACAATATTCGTAATCAGAGAGGTTAAAATGATCCCTGAAAACCATTGAGTAAAGAAGATTTAGGCATTGAAGGTATTCATTTATTTAATATTTATAGAATTTTATACGGACATACCGTAATGATTTTTCCAATTTTTTTTTTCAAGCGATCGTAAAACGCAAATCGGATATTTGCTACGCCGAAAAACGTCGGGAAAGGTCGCAATAGTCGATTTCAGAAGGTTAGGGCGATAATACATCGGCGCAGGAAAACGTTAATCGATAACGATGAACGGATAGTTGGGAAACACGTTTTTTCTTCCCAGCGATTGAAAGCTCGGAGAAATGACGAGAACGCGGACCAACGAAACGCGTAAATATACCTCAAGACGACCAGAGAATAGTTTGAAAATGATAACGGTAAAAGATTACGTAGGCGAGTGGTCACGAAAACGGGCAAGGGAATTAAATAAATAGTATAAAAGTTAACGTTTTATATATAAGATTAGATATTATATCGTTTTAAAATCATATTATCTTAACAATTTCGATCATATTCTTCTTTTTTATTTTATTTTTAACAATTTATTTTTAATTTTGTGTCTCTTTACATTTTATTTATTATAAATACTATTACGTCATGGTTTATATGCTTTTGAATTACTTTTAATTATGTATAAAAATACGTTATTCATATATAATTATCAGTATATACATATATATATATTATATTTATATTATAATTAAAAGTATTATATCATATAATGTACTTGGTGCTTATATTTTTTAAAATATATAAAAATATGTATATATATATATATTCATATTGCTGAAAATGAACTAGATTTTATTATTAATGTAGTATTTAGTATTAGGAGGAATACTAACAGTAAAACTACTCGTCCATATTGTGTATAATATAAGCATGACGTATTTAACTAGTGATTCATATTATGTAAAGTAATTTTATAACAATATGACCTATCAGTCAATAGTACGTAAACGGGTATATCACGCGTTTGGTACGTCATTCGTCCTCGACACAACTTTTATAATATTGGCTATTCACCTCAAAGTGTAGACAATTAATTGTAGAAAATACAAAAAGGTTTTTTTTAAATGTTTTAATATTATATTTATTTAACATCAATATTTTTGATAATTTTTGCCATTTTTGGCAGTTTTTTGAATACCTACGGTTTATGACTACCTACCAGAAAAATTGAAAACGGACTTTCTATGATATAATATCGAAATAATGTTGGTCAATTTTGGAGCAATTTTTTTTTTTTTGGGGGGGGGTTTTGTCTTTAAGACCATCCCGTACAATAAATATTCTTCCACTACTATATACTAATAAACTTCCCTCCAGTTTGCTCCTGGATCCACTTTTCCAACGTCTTTCTTCACGAAATCTTCCCATCTAAGACGCGGTCTGCCTAGCGGTCTTTTTCCTATCAGTTCCTCCTCAATTACTGCCTTTATCATTGTGACCTTTATTCTCCAGGCGTGCCCAGCCCACATTAACCTTCTCTTTGCGGCTTCTCTTGATATGTATGGTTTTTGGAACAGGTTTTGGAGCTCCTCATTGGTTCGTATTCTCCATTCTCCGGTTGGTGGGTCAAGATATGGTCCATAGATTCGTCTTAGAACTTTTCTTTCAAAAGTGTCCAATTTTACTTCCTCTGCCTTTCTTAGTGCCCATGTTCCTGAGCCATACAGGATGATGGGCCGTTATATACATTTTAATTTTTAAATTTACAGATATCGCTCTAAATTTTAACAGGATTCCCGCTCCAAAATAACATTTGTTTGTTAATTGTAATCTTCTTGATATCTCTATTTTTAACTCATTGTCTTGTGTCCTCCCACTTCCATATTCTCTCCTCGTTGATACATTGTATCCCATCTGCTAAGTTTCATATATTTCGTCTTTTCATCATTTATTATGAGTATAATTTTGGAACATTATAACTTATAAATTAAAAAACTGATACCATCAGAACATAACATAAAAACTGAAATTAATTACAAGAGATATATATATATATATAATACATATATATATATATATATATATGTATGCCTATATATTTTCTATTTCCTATTCTATTAAATCTTTGTCTAATACCAGTTAAACATTATTGAATACATTTTATAAATAAAATTGATTTATTATACTTGAAGAGGTGTAGTACAATATTAGTTAATTATTATATTAGTACAATATAATAATTTATTAAAATAAATAAAAACAAGTTTTGTATTTCACACGTGAGTACATTACAAATTAATATAATATTTTATATTTTACTATTTTGTTTTTCGTTCGATCTAAAAATCAAAAAAAAAAGTAAAAATATGGAATCTTTAATGTTTCATCGGAACGTCCAGAGTATTGTATAAACTTATCATAATACAGAAGTATATAATATTTCGGAATTTTCGATGATTATTTTCGATCTTAAATTTCACCGTTCTATTAGGTAGAAATAATAAATTATTAGCATAAACGATTATTTTAAAATACTTCAATAACAATACATAATGCAATGTACGTAGATTATTATTATTATTTATTATATTTCTCGAGTATAAAATATACAAGATATTTCGAATGTATAGAATTTTAATCGTTTGTAATTGTGGCCCGTATCCCACAGGAAAATGTCATTGTTACGTGGACCGTAATTATATACAATGTTGTATATCCCCGAATCCTGATGCTGAATGTCAGAGAAAAATAATATTATTGAACGAGGGTAGGTACATTTTGGTGATGAGAACAAGATCGTTTTATAATTAATATAATAAATGAGAAAATAATTTGCACAAACTATTTTAACGTGTATTTAAATATTTTGGTGATTTTACCTTAACGATAACCTGGTACATACACGGAGTCCGAAATAAATATCACAAACACTGCGGTACAACATTCGCGACATACGACTAGACGAGACATATACGAGGTCTATATATACGAGTTTTAATAATGAATGAATCGTAAAATGTATAAATTAAAATTTTTCAATGTCAGTATAATAATAATATTAAAATGTTACATTTTTTAACTTCGCTATTAATACAGAACAACTATAATATGATAACACGTTCATAATATACCTACTCGAATATCATATGAAGGTCTTGGAGCAAAACAAAAAACGGTTTTGTTCAATGACAAAATAAAATTTCAAACATTTTTTAATTTCTATTGATGTCGCCCGAAAATAATAAACACAATTGGTTTTACTACATTCGTTATATTTTTCATAAACAATCAACAAAGTTAAGTTGGCATGGAGTTATCTGGTTTTTTGCCCCAAATTTTCATTATTTTTTTTCTGTACACACAAATGTTTGCTTGTTTTTAGCAAACTAAAATTTCGTTTTTCCCCAACAACTTTGTAGATTTCCTATAGACTCTATTTACATTACGATTTTGTATTCCGGAACCTTTAATATGGAATAAAATGAAAAAAATACAAAAAAATATGGTATGGAATTTTTCGATTTTTATAGGTTTATATCATGTTTAAAACGCATTATAGGCAGTATGCAACTTTAAAAAATACTTTTATTATTTTATTAACAAAAATGTATTATGTTTATTGGTTAAAAGAAGCCTTTTTTTAATATTATATTGATGAAAAAAAAATGAATAAACGCTGAAAAAATAAAAAAAATAATACACTATGTATAAACATTTTTCTAAATATTGATCTCTTTTAATATACTTACCATAAATATGTATTATTGTCTATACTGGTTAATTGGTTACAAGAAGCCTTTTCTTGATATTATATTGATGAAATAAAAATTAATAAACACTGAAAATCAACTGTTTAATAAAACAGTATGACTATATTTCGGGGCATCAACCAGATAATTCTGGAGTTATCTGGTTGTTGCATCAAAATCAAAAACAAACAAATTTAATTTCACTAAAAACTATAGATATATTTATCGGATTTACTTGGTTGTTACACCTAAATGTAGACAATTTTTCAAAAAAGAACTCGCTTTTACTCCTTGATCGGTAGATTAAGTTTTGTCTTCTTTGGCTCAAAATTAAATAGCAGTGTTTCTATTTTCTATGGTAAAAGAACATTTTCTCTCATGTATAATCATACTTCAATTAAATTATATTAAATACTAGTTACAATAGGTATGTTATACTAATAAATTCATAATTGAACATACATTTTTACTTTTACAATATTATATATTTTATTTTTATACGTATATACTTTTTAATATATACCTACATTTTTTTTTCATTATTAAATAATAAATAAATTACATTTATACATATTGTACGTTGAATTGTACTTTAGTACGTTGCAAAAGACACTGCCTTAATCCGATTAAATTGACATTCGGTTCGGCGATTATTACCGATCAGAAGCATAAGATATGTCGAACAATGTTTATTTCAGACCTAATGTTCCGGTAGAAACATTTAGGTATCTTCGACTAATTATTTTATACTTGTTAAATATTATTAAAATATAAATAAAATGTGATAATAAATATATACATAATAGATATATATTAAATTTGTATTAAAACTAACGTTACATAAAATAAAAAATACCTTCATCACTATTATTAATTTAACTATTAGGTAACTAATAATTAAAATTATAGGTTTACAATTATTTGAAAACGCAACTGTATTTACAAATTCGAATGAAATGCAAAAAAATTAGGAATAATAATAAACGTTTCTGGGAAACATATTATATAAAAGTCGGAAGATGTTAGTGATTTTATGTAGTTAATAAAATCTTAAAATTTTAGTTAATAATATAGTTAATAAAATATAGGCAGCAAACCGAAAATTCTGCTCCCCTGCCACCAAGGTTTGAATGAACTCCAAATAGCATTTTTCATTTTTATCGACTTGCAAACATGAAACAATTATTTTAAATTTAAAATATTACTTAGTTGCTATGTATTGTAATATAATATAGGAACCTCCTAAATGTCTGTTGAAATAAATAAAAAGTTTTAAAAAAATATAATACTTATTAATATTCATAGTATTTTCTATTACAATAGGTACCTATTAAGTTTTTATGAAAATAAAGAAGTTTAGCTTTAGTAATGTTACATTTAAAAATATCGAATGTTTTAAATTTAAATTTGAAAATTCATTGGTCGATCAATGAATAACGTACTCAAGTGCAATGTTCAAGTAATTGCCTATATAGAACCCCTTATGTAAACGTCATATCATGCTCGAGTTTTAAGGGATTCTATGTAGGCAATTTTGAGGACATTTAAAGAAAAATTTAAGAAATATAAGTAATAAAATAATATTTAAAAACATTAAGTCAATTTTTATTATTATTTACTCGTAAATACCACTAAATTTTGTAGTTTTTTTTTATTTTGTTTGTATTAAAAAGTTGTAATTTTGAATTTATATTATTTTTGCGTTTAATAATTGCATTTTGCTTTGTTATTAATATATGATTTTGTAAAATTTCCAGGACTATGTTTTGTAATTTTTTTTATGTAAATTACGCATTAATAAAGGACTAGAATTACGAGGAAATAACAGTAGCACTACAACGAGTTTGATAAGAAACTCTTAACGAAAAGTTAATGAGTTTTCTATCAACAAATTCAAATATTTATTTTTACAAAGCAAAATAAAGGTCATCGATTTTTTTCTAATTTTGCCGACTCAACAAACGTGCCAATGTGTTAAAAGTGTTAAGAACTATGAACAAGTCTATCAACATTATAACTATATAGAAGTTACTAATAACTAAACGTTGAACTGGGACGACTTACTACTAATTGGATGTGATTAGTATGCTACATATATGGTGACGGCATACAGCTATTGATGGCAATTTATACATGAATTAATTAAAAAATAAATAAATATGAATATTATTATGAAATCTGTTTTTGAAAATAATAAGAACTAGATGGTTAGGTACTTATTATTATTCAATGACCAGCCCAAACTACTCGTTCGAGAAAGTTGACAATTTAAAAAAATATTCCTTTAATGACATATAATACAGGTACAGAACTGATTTTTTTTTAATTCCACCTTTAAGGGTGAAAAGGGGAGGGGAGCTAAATTATTATTCAATGCTTGGGCCCAAACTACTTTTCATAAAAAATTGACATTTTTAGAAAATATTCCTTTCGTGACATAGGTACATGCACAGAAAGGATTTCTTAAAATTCAACATATAAGGGGAAAAATGTAGGAGAGGTCAATTATTATTGAACGCCTAGCACAAACTACTGGACCTAAAAAATATTAATTAAATTGCGTAAAACTGTTAATGGGCGAACTGCGAAGCCGAGTAATTAATTTCGTACATATATATAATATATATATATATATATATATATAAGTATATATATAACTATAAATATAATAGGTATATAGGTACTACAGGTATAATACTAAATATATAAATATTAAGAAATTTAACTTACAATATTATATAATATTAAATAATAAATGTTTATTAATTATTAATTATTGATTTTAATTTAAATATTTGTTTCTTAATAATTATAAACATTGAATAATGATTGTACATTAAATATTTATATTTGAATATTAGTTAAATAATTACTCAATATTTAATTTTGAATATTTAATTTCAAATCAAAAAGCAATATTTATTAATATTATATATTGGGAATTATTATCTGGGATTATATTATATTATGGTCGATAGTATTGGGAGTTTTGTTCGTACCAAAATCATGACCCTTATTAATACTGCAGATAATTCTATTTAACTATTATTATCATTATTATTAATTGATTTTTTTCGTTTTTGTTATCGTTTGGTAATATTGGAAATTATTTTTATCTTATTCTTTTGTATAGAATTTTTTTTATCTGGCTGACGTGTTTATAAACCACTGTTAATTTTGAATCTTTTTATGAATTCTACTTTATATGTATTTTCGGACATTTTTTAATTAGATGATATGGTCTATGAAATCTATATTGAAATTTGTTATTTTTATGGTAAATTTCTACAAAACCTATCTCAATATGTACATTCATTTTATTCATTGTCATGATATTTGTTAGATGTTTCAAATTTTGTTTTAAAATACTTGATAATTTATATCTAATCATTTGCAATTTTTCTAGTTTTTATATGATATCGGGTGTTGTATTAATAGGAATTATGTTAAGATAAAATATTTGATTTGGTTCATATCCATATAGTAGATAAAAACTTGAAAAACCTGTTACTTTTTTTGCACTACTATTCGCGAAAAAAATATATAGAAGATACCTATTAATGAGCCTAAATTTGTAGGTTTTCTTGTACAAAATTGACTTAACATGTCAATTAATGGACTATAAAATGTTTAATTTTGATCTAGACATTGAGGTTTATATGCGATTGAAAAAGTATTTTTTTATGTTTAAGATATTTAATAGGTTGTTTATGAGTTTATTTACTCAACGATCAGAGTAGATTTATCTTACGACTCAATATTTAGATATTATTTTTAGTAAAAATTTAATCGTATTTAAACATAATTTATTATTGAATACTCATAGATGTGATCGGGGTTATACAATTGATAACGAAATATTGAAAAAGAATTCCCGTAATTTGAGGAGAAGTTAACTTATGTCTATACTATAGGTTCTATAGTTAGACATATTGTATGTCTTTATAAATTGACAGTTTAAACAGGATGTTTTAGTTACAGTTATCATATTTACAAGTATTTATTAGTACGTATAAATTGTATGGGTAAAAACCAGTAATACTTTTGTATTATACGTTTTTTCTGCTCCAAGTGTTCCGATGAGGAATGGTCATGATAATTATTATGTTGGTAATGTCTCTCATCTAATGATTTAGATAGTGCAATATTAATCTAAATGTTTTATTGCTTATATAATTCAAAGGTAGTATTTGATTAACATTTGAAAAGTAAAATTACAATTTTTTTACCCATATTACTTTTGAAGTAGACGGATTTCAATTGCTGTTATAATATAATTTAAAAAACTGTTTTCTCATTACTGAACATAAATATTTTCAGTATATTTAAAAAAAATATATTCCCTACATCAGTATTTTTGTTTTGTTGTATGGTTTATGAGAAGGGAGGGAGTAAAAAACAGGATATCATGACATGGCATAACACACTTGATTCAAAATGTCTTTACGGTATATTACTATATAAAGTCACAGTCTACTAATTCATTTTGAATTTTTGAATTTTTAAATTTTTACTAATATTGATTTAATATTATCTATACCATATTTAAGGGGTATATGATCCGTCCATATTTCTAAATGGATAATTTGTCATTTACAATGAACATATTTAATATATGTTTGAAATTATCGAACGCTATGTACAACCATGAGTCTTTGGGGTTAACATGTTGACATATTGGTGATATTATCCGTACTTTCTCTAAAAAGTTTAATTATTATTAAAAATACTTGTAAGTACTTGCATACTTTCGTAATTTATATGAAAGACCTTTTTTTTTGTTGCTTATTTGTTGTTATTAAAGTGAATTTCTCGACATTTTTGGGGCATATTATACTAATGACCTTTTTTTTTAACGTGATGATTATGAAATTCACTCCGCCCTGAGGTTTTCCAAGATGAACGCCTTTGTATACTACTGCTGGCTTCGAAATATGTAGATGATATATTTTATGTAATTTATTGTCTAAAAGAATATTTTCGAAGTAAGTAGTACTCCTGCTACGCCTATTTTTGAGACATACGTCAAAATTATAATTTCTAATTCCGGGTTGAAGTACTTTAAAACTTAAAGACTAGTAAGTATTTATTTTAACAACTCAAATGCCATTTTGTTGATTTTTGTACCGTTTCACTAAATTGTTTTTTGGCCTATTGTTAAATTGTCAAGAGAGGCTAATATTTCACTATATTTATTTATATATTAATGAAAAAATTTTTATATATTTGAATAGCTTTTGACATTTTTCATTGTTTTAGATATTCCGTAGAAATTGATTTATGGAATCTAAGGATTTGGTATTAAGTTGTATTCCCTTTTCAAACACTAAATGTCTTAACATTTTAAATTTTTTATTCACAAATTTACATTTTGAAGGTTTTAATTTAAATCCTACAGTTTTTAGTCAGATAAATTGTTTTTCTAACAGATGCAACAATTCATAAAAAATATTTTTTATAATAATATAATAAAAATAATCAATAATAAATATTGATTTCACCAGTAAAATCGTCAACTGAATGTATTTTGTGTCAACTTTGTGCATAATCAGTAGTATCACGTTAAAAATATTTATACTTAGGTAGGTATATTATTATTTCCTAAATATTTGGCATTGTGCCACAATAAAGAAAAAATCCAAAATATATTACATAAGTACTGAGTAGGTATATATCTACAATAAAAATGATTCATAGTGTATTCAAAATGAATTAATTTTATTATTATTTAAATATGGAAGTATTACATGTTTGCACAGGAAGACGATAATTTCCCTTTTAGAGTTACATAAAACATTAGATATATAAGTAGGTAGGTATGTATTAAGTTTTATAGATACGTTTTAAGTGTTAATGTATAACAAGTTTTTACATTAATTTCAGTTATAATTTACATGGATTTTTTTACTAGTAAAGGAACTGTATGTTGATGAAAAGATAGGGAGAAGAAGATCGAAAAAGTGATTGGGGAATTCGACGGCGAGTGATTTGATGAAAGGGTGTAAGTAAAGAAGATGCGGAAAATACAGTTACGTGGAAGTGTTAGACTAGGGTGCCCGACCCCCAATATTTGGGAAGAAGTTGAAGGAGGAGAAGAAGAAGAAGGAAGAAAAAAGAAGAAGATCTTAATTTTTTAATTTTAAATATTTGAAACTAGATATTTTTTTCCCAGATATTTCGCAAGACTGGATTATAACGAATTATAAAAGTTGGTGAATCAATGTTATATTTAAAAACTTAGTTAATTTACCACGTTGATTATTTCCATATTACATTTACTTAAGAGGATGTCAGCACATCCATTTTAAGAGGTTTTGTATAGGCCATTTTAAGAATATTTCAAGAAAAATGAAAATATAATAATTTAAAAATGTTTATACACAATTTAAAAATAAATAATAATTGGTCCCATTATACTGTATAATTTTTAATTGTGGTTATTTTTTAAGTATTATTAAATTTTGTTGAAAATATCACTTTGGATTTCTGATTTATAATAACTGTAAAACATAGAAAGATAAAACAAAAAATAAATGATAAAGAACAATATTATCTAGTGCTTTACGGAGCCATTTAGAAATATATTCATTTGGACACGTTTAATAAGTTATTAAAATACAAGCTTATTCAATTTTGTTAAATAAATATAAATCTGAAAAAAATTAAGTTATTGAAATAAAGCTCCATAGGGCACTAGATAATGCTGTGATTTATAATTTATTTTTTGTTTCATATTTTTAAGATGTTTGAAAGTTGTTAAAAATGAGAAGTGTTAACATAAGTATTTAATTGAAAATTGTTTCCGCTGACATCCTCTTAAACATGTTTTCATTTTTACATGCACGTCAATTATTTGGTATTTTCCCATTTTTTTCCAAAATAAGTTAATTTTAAATTTAAACTGCCTAAGAAAACAATAAAAACAATCTTAATCATTAATATTTATTCCATTTATTTATCATCAGTCTACATTATCATGATAACTGATAATTTAGAAATTATTATTCTAATTATTTTAAATCCTCAAGATAGAGATAATGAAAATAGAAACCTAAAATCATTAAAATCATATCATTTGTATAATACACAAATAACAAATGTAATGGGTGATATAAAAATAATCTAAGTTTATGATATTTTGTTATGTCCTGGTTTTTCAATCAAATTTATTCATCGACTAACGTTAGTTATTCAACAAATAAGGAAAAATAGAAAGATATCTGTTTTCGATGTCCAGATAACGTTTATTCGATGAATAAAATATAAAATGTTTATTCAGTACTTTTTCCACTGAATAAAGATTTATTTGTTGAATAAATTTGTAATCTGCTATAATATTTATGTTATATGACATCACTATTTTAATTTATATTATAAAATGCTGACTGTGTTATTTAAGAGTATAAATATACAGTTCGTGAAAGAGTAAATGTCATTCAATTCTTTGTTTTCCAAAATATTTTAATTTTTCCAATTGCATATTTTAATATCAATTCATTTTCATTTCATGAAAAGTTAGTGGGTCTAATTCTTTTTTATTTGTATTTGCTATTTATTTGTTTTGATGATATCTTAATATTATGCTTTACAAAATATAAAAATAAAAAGTAACAACAATTGAATAATGAACAAAATGCAGACTTAAATCTGAGAAAATATATATATATTTTTAAATATACACAATTTACGTTCAGTATTTTTATCATAACTTTATAATTTTCAATATCAGGATAAGTTGACTTATTACAAAGTGTATAGACGAGATCATTTTCTATGCTGCACTATCGTATTTTCCGAAATTTTAATTTTAAAGATATATTTATTTATTTAAACTAATAGGATTTTGAAACAATATTATCTCTTTAAAAAAATTAAATTTCTGAAAACGGTGGGACTTCAGCATAGATAACGTTCATAAATTTTGAAATATATAAATTTACTCTAATACCTATTAAAAAACGATAAAGTTATGATAAAAATATTGAACGTAAATTTCGTATACCTGTATTATCATTTGGTTAAATGGAGGCCACAAATGCAGGTACCTACCTACTCTTAACTTGATAAATCGTATCTAGATACTTTTACCTAGATGACTCCACACAATTCGAAATGCAATAATTTATTATATAATATTAATAAAAATGAGTTATTTACATATTTGTATTGTTAAACAAGTATATAAATATTTATTAAGTTAAAATATAAACAATATCATAATACAATAATAATTATTGGATAATAACCAAGTAAACCTGTCATACTGCATAGTGCATACTGTATATTTTAAGTTCTTACGATGAGAAATCTTCTTTAGAAATTCTTTGGGAATTTTGATATAATATGTTGTATAATAGTAGGTACTTATCCGATATGAAAGTAACTGAATAAATTAAAATAGAACAATTTCTTTGAAATTTCTTTTGCGGATATAGTATATACTATTAGTATAATTTAAAACCAAAATAATTAATGACCTTACAAGGCTCTATTTTGGTATTTAAATAACATTTTGGAATTTGGAAGTAGACGTGCTTCAAAATTTGAGTACTACATATTATATTCATTTGTAGAGACGTCATATTTTAAAATTTCGAATAACTACAGAATATTCAATAAAAACCAATCTTTTACTATCAAATGCCATAAAACAGTTACAAAATAACTGCTTATTCATATAGACGTTTTGAAAAATATTAATTAGAAAAAAATCGAGGATGGGCATCAACTAGTTAAAAGTTAAAATTAAGTTAGTGTTAAATTATTAACTAATAAAACTGTATTAATTAAAAACTTATGATGTTATGTAGTTAAGATATCTGTGAACAAGTTAATATCTGATTAAATTTTTTTCATTGAAAGTTAAGTTAAGTTAATATTTTTTTATTGATTCTATACTATATATTATGTTATACCTATGCATTTTTATATTCTATATTGTTTAGGTACTTACAATAAATAAACACTATACACGTTTGTATATATTCTATTATATTTCATAGAGTAAGTATAGACTACTATAGTATAATATAGTATAGTATAGTATAGTATAGTATAGTATAGTATAGTATAGTATAGTATAGTATAGTATAGTATAGGTATAGTATAGTATAGTATAGTATAGTATAGTATAGTATAGTATAGTATAGTATAGTATAGTATAGTATAGTATAGTATAGTATAGTATAGTATAGTATAGTATAGTATAGTATAGTATAGTATAGTTAGTATAGTATAGTAAGTATAGTGAAGTACAGTGAAGTACAGTATAGTATTTCGTTTTACATATTTAAACTATATTCATAATAAGTTTATTAAATAAATTAGGTACAATCAATGATTATTATTGACTTGTAAAAATATGCGTCTAAAACTGTACGTATAAATAATAAAAAATTTGTATTTGTTCATATTTAATATGATATGATCAAATTTGAAGAATAACATATTATGGTACTGTCATTATTTCAGATTCTAAACAAAGGGAGGAAGTTGTGGATTAAGTTAAGAAATGTTCGACTAGAAGACTTGTTTCTATTATCATGCCTATTCATTTAACGGTATAAAATTGCGTATAAAATTACTTTTAAATTATCCCAATAGTTTTTTAAGGAAAAACTACCAAAATTTTTTGGAAAAACTGTAAAAATACTATTTTGTTAAATTCGAGAATTGTTATTTCTGGTCTTGATATTTTCATCAAAAATATAATTAAATACAATAATATTAAGTAAAAAAAAAAAAATGCTCAAAATTTCCTTATAGCCACTTAAATTTGAAGTCCAAGAGCATTTCGTGCATATCCATAATTATTTGGTATCTATGATAATGCTTTTCCCAGCCATATTTTGTTTATAATAATGAGACAGGACTGCCTAAAATAAGCATTATCGAGATTGACTAAGTACTCATTATAATATCAATATCCGATTATTATCAATGTCAGTAACATATTATATTACATTATTAAATGTACCAACAATACATTGAGCATTTCGATATTAATTTTATGTAAGTTAATGTATTATATTAATTCAAAAGTATTATTATAATTGGTAATCGGAAGAAAACCACTCGGTAAATGTTTTTAAATCCAACACGTAATATTGAATTATATAATATTATATATATAATATAATATATTAAATATATATATATATATATATATATTTAATATATATAATATAAAAAAAAATAGGTATAATATGTATAATAATATGACTTGGATAAAATGGATTTTAAAAGTTTTTTTTTTCAAAAAATAAAACACTGTTAAAAAGTTATCAAAATACTGAATGAAAATACTTTTAAACACAGCATTTAGAAAATATTCGGAATACTTGAAATTCTGAATATAGTATACCGAACACTACCCAAAGTCTACTGAATTTATAGTAATAGTTAAGTACCATATTACACATGTGCTATTGTAAATAATTATTATTTATATTATAATTAGTAAGGTCACAGTCAATCAGTTTGTTCTTACGGTGAATACATACTATCTAAATGTTTGAATATGTATTTGGCAATAAAAATCGTATACTTACACTGACCTCTATTTAGAGTAGTTTTTTTTCGAATGCAATGATTTATTATTACTTTCAAATGCAATATGTCCCCCAAGAATATTTTGTCTGATAATCGAAGTGCTCCCATCCTTACTAATACCCAATGAGCAACATACTTATACTTCCTACTGGCCCGGTTTATTAAAGTCTGAAAAGAAATAAATATATTTATATAAATAATATCGTTTTTGTCTAACTATCCCAGAGAACTATACTTATAAGTTTATTTTCTGTAGCAACCAGTTGTTATAATATTGTTCAATAATATTTTAAAATCGATAAGCAACAATCAATACAAATAGCAAGGCTGAGTATAAATGCGTTTTAATTTAAAACGTAGTCAATTTTTATTTAGTTAAAGAGTTCCGTTATTTTAGTGTTAACTTCTATTTGAATAAGTTACTTTCACAATATAACCGACAAGTTTATTTGAAGTTAATTGTGTGTAATAATATAATCTAGATTAAAAAATATTAAGATATATAGGTATGTAATACGTATGCATACATGTATATACTGTATATATACAGTAATATTGATAAAATTTAATGATTAAAATACATTATTATAATACTTTGAATTATTAAACTGCATTAAATGCGAGTACCTACTCGTTTTTGTGATTAGGGTTTGTAATAAATTATAGTACCTACAGCAGTAACAAATGTTCAAGTTTTACAGTAATATAGAGTTTATAATTTCCGAAAAATAAATACATTTTCTAAAAATTCGTTTTTTTCTGAAAAAATTGTCCATTAATTATATAGGTACCTATAAAATAAATCTTGAAGTGTGTTGGTACTTATCCGTTTATGTTGCTTATAAGTAATACTGTAAAATAATAGAATAACAGAAAAGAATCAACCATAGCAATAATAGATGAGATTGAAAAAATATAAACGATGTTGGTACCTACTCATATTATTTTAATCTAGACGACTATACCATTCACTCTAAATGGTATATCGTGTTTATATTATTTATATTGCAATGTTTTCTAGAAAAAAATTGATTATATTATTATTGTAAATATTAAATGCGATAAATTACATTTTCATAGAAAAAATATTCGTAAAAAATTACGAGCATCAAAATTAACAACGAGAATTTTATTGTTATTATTGCCTACCTATATTTCTAGTTTGTTATATTATAGAAATATACTGAATGTAGGTAATCATTACATCGACGAATAATGTATACGAATAATTTATTATATAGTTCATATAACGATAATATGTCATACAATGGCTTGTAAATAGATATTTTTGAAACAAGAACGAGAACGTGGCGTACTCTGACGAACAACACCCCATTTTATAAATGTTAGTTTAAATCACTACAGACCCCAGTAGATGGCAGTGGCATTTTCATAATGACTTAGAAAATAAGAGGCGTTTTAAAACCGATAAAAAAATCAAATCCAAATATTTCGATGTAAATATTATCCAGGCATTGTTAAGAATACTTTTTTAAATTATTTAAAATCAGGGTTAAACGTTAAAACAAAATAAACGATTTAAAATGAATATTTTTTGCTTTAGACATAATATGTCCTCAATATTTTTAGTGAAATATTTAGTAAATGCGTATGACAATAGCATGATAAATTTCGTTGGAATTTTAGTAATTAAAATTTGCATTATTTATTATTTATTATTCATTATTAATATTCAATATTACAATTTAAATTAGATAGAATTATTTTTATGAAATTGTAATTCACTACTACCTACTTATTTATACTCAAAAAAATAAAACATACAATTAAATCTTGTTATTAAACCCATTATTATTACGTTCAATATTATTAGATATTTATTATTTAAAAATCCAGTCAGTAGAGGATAGCAAAGGTACATTACTCGTTGGGTAGGATAATATTAGATGGTAGATATATTGGATTTGAAAGTTATGATAAATCATTTCTTTCGGTAAAACGATTCTATACGTAGCTCAGAGCAGTATATATATTATAAATAACTGTTAAAAAAAATGTATAATTTAAAAACAATTAAAAAAAAAACAAAAACAATAACGTACATATTACATATAATAGTAAATCATACTTAATAAAAATATCGAGTATTAAGAAAGATTTTTTTTTCTTTTTAATAATTAGGAAATTTTAAATTAAAATAATAAATATTCACAAAATATAAAAAAAATGTAACTAAAATATTGTTTAGTTAAAAAAAAAAAAATGTAAAAACATAGTTTAAAAAATGTTTATGCGGTTAGATAAATTATTTTAATATACTTTGAATTATTTTTAATATTAATTTTAGCGTTTAAATTAATTTTCCAATTAAAAAATTATTGAATTGTAGAAGTCTTAATATTATTATATTTATCTATCTAATTCTATACTTAACTCAGACAATTATATTTAACTTAGAACTGATCCTAATCAGTAAATTTCAGAAAATAAAATACATACCTACAAACATTTTTTAATCAAAAAGTTCGAAAACCACTTGTAAAAAAATGTTGTACAATCATGAAATAAATTTACATAAAACATAATTAGAACTGTATATAAAAATTTGTACGATATCAAAAAGAAAATATGACAAATAAAATCAAGTTAATTTAAATAGTAGGTACCTACCTATACTTACAGACGATAAACGTAATTCATAAATGTACTTTTATACGTAATTTATGAATGAGATACATACTAATAAACTGCTATAACTTGTAACTTGGTAATTTCGAAATAAAACTTAGAAGTCGATCCAACCACTGAAATACATTTTCGATTCGTTTAAGCCAGTTGATGCATATTGCTCGTCAGATTTAGATTAGTTACTTATAGAATGGGGATCAGGGAAAATAAGATTGTGTATAATCCACTATAATCTGTATAGTTTCTAAAAAATTTTTAAAAAACTATTCAAATGTTATTACGTCAATAATGAACTACATAAAATTATATACCACGTACAAATTTCAAGTTTTTGAACCTTTACTGTCGGAGTTACGAGGAAATAAATTACTACCGTAATCAATGATGGCGAACGCCAGTTTTACCCATTTTGAATACAAAATGCAATCATAATTTACCAACAAAAACTATTAAATTATATTATTCTTAGTTATCTGTATAAATAGGTATATTGAAAATAATTAAAAAGTACTAATTTCATATTTCTATCTATAGTCGTTGGCGATGATAACATTTTAAGTAGATATGTATATATTCGTAGTATGTTTGTAGGTGTGTACACGAAAGAGAATCAATGTGTTTTGTAATACATTTAAAAAGTGTCAACAATAAGATTATTTCCATTAGATTTGCTTTGTAAACACATGCATATGTAAACACATATAACTTGTAACACTTTTAATGCACAACTTATCAACAAAATATTATAAATGGAAGGTATGGAAATTGTAGAGAAAAACATTACAAGTCGGTTGAACAAAAATATAAATTAGGTAATTCAGTATCAACTAATATTGTAATATTGTAATTGTAATTTAATTTCGTTTATATAATACGATACCTAATAAAAATGAAAAACTACCATTGTATTGAACTCTGAAAAAAAACTAGTTAAAATATCGTTATCGATAAATCTATCGTTAAAACTAAAAATAAAATCAATAGTAAGTTATAACATAATGTACCTACATAATTACGAAAGCGATGACGGTCGGTTCAGTAAACCAGATAAGGTTATATACTTTAAAAGCTATAAAAAAGTTAAAATTAATAAATAAAATACTTAAATAAAAAATCACTTTTCTGACAGTAATGATCTTTGTAACTTAAACTGATAAGCACTTTTAAAAATATGTTTATGATATTTAAATAATCAATAGTAATATTAAAATCGTTTCATTTTCACAGTCAAGTCCAATGTGAATTTCTATTTACTTAAAACTGTACTACAATATTGTAGTATATAACCTACTAAAAAACGAGTTTTTTTATTTACATATCTATACAAAATTATTTTTTATTAATTCATTTAAATATTATTTAAACGTCATTCCAATTAATTATATTGTAATAATTAAACTATTTTTTTGTTCTTGTTTATGATTCGGAGATAATATACCTAGTTCAACTCATTACTTTATACAGTAATCGATTACGTCTGGACATTTTTGATTTTGTCATCTAATATCGAAAAAAATAATTGGCATCAATTAAATTTTCACAAACAAATCTTTGTAAAATTGTAAACAAATAATAATATATTTCAATATTATAAACAACATTTTACATATTTCATAAATGTAAAATTATTGCAATTATATTAACAATATAAAGATCAATAATCAATGATACACATATAAATCATAAATTAAAACATATAAAATATATATGAATAAAAAAGTAGAAATTACCTAGTATTAAGATCTGTTGTTAATGATTGTCGAAAAATAATTTTGTTTTATATTAAAACACAGCGTAGAACTTCTAAATAAGTCTGACTGCCATATTTCGACTTCGCCATATTTTCAGTATTTAAATCTACATCATTACAAAAGAAGAAAAATTTTTAATTCGGCGGTAATACGTAGGTACCAACATTTAAACTTTGTTTTTAACAATTGGTTTGTTCATTTAATTCCATAATACTTATTATATTCCATGATATTTTCTGTTAAATTCTCATACGAATTGATATGTTGCACAAATGTTTCATTACGGTGACATTGAGCGACATTTAAGCGATAAAATGTCACTCCAAAATTTTGAAGGAAAAAATTTAAAATATTTCACTGAGTATGTGCATACATTTTTGGTAATAATTTTAGGAACACACTGTATGTTTGGAACGAATTCATATCATGTTTCGATATCACTGAGAACAGATTTGTTTCGTAATTTTAGGCTATTAAAGCCGTTTCATCTTAACTATACAGATATATAAATTGTATTCATTTAAATTATTAATTAGTGTATTGTAATTTATCTATAATAGTTTAAACTGACCTCACGTCTTAAGGTTGCTCGTCTATTGTCTAACGTCTTGAATTATTACAGTATTTAAAATTCGGCCAATAATTATTATAATAAATAGATTGCAAGTCAATTAAAATATATTATTATATACCTTGGAGTTGTCCCGTTTTAGAAATTCTGGTAGAAAATCCACAAAAGGTCTAGTGAAATCCTTAAATCCTTAGCCTCGTGATTTAAACTTAAAAAAAGTTAATTTTAAAGTAAAATCAATTATAGGTAATTATGATAGTGTATTAACATTATTCCGTTGTTCGCCGGGGTTAGACTACAAACCTGAAGTTCTTAGCATTCGTTTATTCTACCGGATGTTATTTATTCGGCCATACGCGACCAATAGAAATATTACAATAAACAGTATACGGGTAAATCGTTCGGTTGATATTCTACGGTCAAACGACTAAATTTGATTAAATAGACCTTTTAACAAAGTATGAAATAATATTGTTGTATTTTTCTTTTTTTTTTAAAAAAGAATTCTTGTATCTGCAGTTTATCTAAGCTATTTTTTCATTTTTTTTTCTAGTTTTGTAATTCTATCTGGAATTCCTAGAAAATTAATTTGTGAAATTGACATTAGGAAAGCTGTAGTGGTTAAATGGGAGTTCCGGTTAGATTACCACTGGTCCTATTTGGAATTCCTATGGCCTTCCCAAGGAGTTATTGTGCTATTAGGGTAATTGCAATATTTTATGAACATTATATTGAATATTATACTTTAGTAATTACGTATTATTCAGTGGAATGTATTTTTCAAACAAAATAAGGGGGTGGGATGGATGAAAATGTCAATGAAAATAATTCAGAGTGTGACATCCCTCCATATCTCCCTCTCTCAAACTTAGATTAAATCGTATACATGTGCAGTTATATGCTTTTATTGTATATTATTTAAAAAAAATATAATTTATTTTTAGCCATTACATGGTAATATAATGTTTTATGAAACCGATAAAAACACAATTGTGCAAACACTGCGAAAAATGAGTGGAGTTGTGAGAACGCTTATATAGGTTTCTTTTTATTATTATCACACCAGAGTGTCAATCGAGAGTCCGTCAATATAATATACCTAACACACGTCTTACTCAATGTGCACAGGTCTGAGGTAAAACTCGTAAAATTGTAATTGGCAGGTTCTAGAACGAAACAAACGAGTATGTATATGTTTAAAAAAAAAAACATAAAAAAAAAGGTAGTAAGTAACACATATCCAGTATCCACGTGGCTATAACTATTTATGTAATCGATCGCTATGGATAAATGTCGTCACTTACAAATGTATTACCTATATTAGAGTGTTATTATTAGTTTTCGGTAAAATACTTTTTAAAAGTATTTCGAGTACATAATCCGAATGCTTCCAAAAAAAGTATTTCATTATGATAAAGTAATAATTATTTATTTAAATTATTTATGATAATGATATTCCCAAAATTTCAACAATACTTCATCAAAAAAAAATTTTTTATATTTATATATATATGTACACTAAATTTCAATAATGAAAATATTAACTACTATATAACTGGGTATATTATAAACTAATCGAACATAAACAGTCAAAAATGTATGTACGAAATCCCGGCAATCAAAATCTCGACAGATCGAAATCCCGATAATTCGGCACAGAATATTTGTTATACTCGTGTATAAAAATAAGAATAACCTTGAAAATCAGTTAAGAGGATACCACACACCCAATTTTTAAGGGGTTATGTGTAGGCAATTTTTAAGAAATCTTGGGAAAATAAAAATCTAACAAATTAAAAATATTTAATTAAGTACATTTTAAAATACATAATCTAAAAATAGCCCCATACCCTTATCACTCTTTATTACTGTGTAATTATGATATTTTTTAAAAAAAAACACGATTTCAAGAAAAAGAAATAAATTGCATATAAATTCTGTAGTTGGAGAAGAAAGATTATTATTATTTTCCACAAAAAATAATATTCAGCATCTACAACAGGCAAAATTTTGGATCATGGATTGCACCTTCAAGACAGTGCCAACAATTTTTAGGCAATTATATACAATTGATGGTCCTGTGGCAGTGAAAATTCCAGAATATTAACCATTAGCATATATTTTAATGTCTAGTAAATCTGAAGTACTGTACACACGTCTCTTTCGAGATTTAATAGATTTTTGTAAGGATATCAGTGAATGTTTTCAATCAACTGGGATTCTCACAGATTTTGAACAAGTATCCATAAATGCTTCACGTTCGGAATTCCCAGAAATAAAAAACAAAGCATGCTTTTTTCATTTGTCTCAAAGTGCACGGAGAAAAGTTCAGCAGTTAGGATTAGCAACTTATTATGGGACAAATGAAAAATTAAACTTGAATATTCATCAAATGCTTGTTCTGGTATTCTTACCACCGAATGATATACCGAGTGTATTCGACGAACTCAAGCTAAAAATGTCTCAAAAAGCAAAAGATATTTTACAGTGGTTTGAGGATATATAGTTATCTTCAAATCACTGTAAAACACGGAAGAGTACGTCGTAATTTAAGGTATTTAAGGTACGAGCAGAAACCCTATTTGCACAGAAACATTTATCAGTTGCAGAGCTGATCGACTAAGGAATTCCGCGTACACAAAATATTGTCGAAGCGTGGCATCGTCGATGGGGAAACTTTGGTTGGCCGTGCTCATGTCGCAGTCTTCACAAATCACAATAACGAAAGAATTTCAAAAAGGACACCAACAGGTGGATATTCAGGTAAAGAGTACTCTGTGAGGTGAACAACGGCCTCCACTTAAAAAGAACAACTCTGATCGTGATAACCGGCTTATGGCTGTGTATAGAGATAGGCCTAATCAAAGTAATTTGGACTTTCTTCATGGTATAGCTCATAGTATTTCTCTATAGATACCTATATTAGTTTGAATACAATTATAATTAAAAATAAATATTACATAACAGTGTTTCTTATTTATTATTAATAAAATATTAGATATCTACATACTTATTTTATTTTAATAATTTGTTATATTTTATACCTACAATTTTCATGTCAACTGACGGTAATTTTGATTTTTCAGGACGTTGAATGCTTCTAATGGTCCATTCTTTTTTTTTTTATTTATATTAATTTTAATTTTAATTAATTTATATAAAAACTGAAAATATAAAGAAAATAACGATACAATAATATTATATAGGAAACTGTTTTGTAAGACTGTCAACTGTTTCTTCTATTTGTGTAAATTAAAAAAAATAGTTACTATGGAACTCCTATGATATTGCCATAAAATATAATGGATATACCTCCATTTATTTATTGTGTTGTGATTTGTATTTAAGGGGATGATAAATAATCAATTTTTAATGGGTTATGTATAAGTAATTTTTATGAAATTTTAAAATAAATGTTAAAATAAAAAAATTTAAAATAAATAATATATTATTATAAATATTTTTAAAAAATGTATTAATACTTCATTTAACTTTGTATACAAAATAACTCGATAATAACTTATTCGTGAATATCTTAGCTACGCATAATATGATAAGTTTATTGTTTATAAAATTAAATAGGTACTTAAGCCAATAAGTTAATACTAACTTAATTTTAACTTATTAACTAGTTGAAGCCCATTCTTGTTAATTTGTAACTTGATCATGACTTACGATCGAAACTAGTTGTTAGGTAGGTACTAATAATCTTTTTATGAATACTCTCGGAAAATACGTATTTTTTATTTATTATTTTTATAATTTTATTTATATTAGGATTGCACTCAATTTTTTTTCTCTCTTGCATTCAATATTTTGTTCTATTTGCCTTAAAAATATTTATTTAATATAAGGTAAAACATATTTTATTCTTACTATGTTAAAGAATCATGCAAAATCATTAGTCTTAATTTTTTTAAATGCAATTAAAGTTATTGATAATAATGATGAATGATAGGTTTTAAAGTGTTTAAGTCCAAATAATGTTAATTTGAGATTTTAAGACGTGAAAAATGCAATATAAGGTAAGTTTTAAACTATTTAATTATTTGTTTTTATTTATATTAATTTACTTTAATTTTGTTTAAAAACATTTTTGGGATATTATTTTCTCTGAAAAATCAGAATGTACAAGATATTTTGGTTTTATTTTCATCCACTACCTTCCAAAACTGATCCTTTAAAAATGGATTATCGATTTCAGAGATACTTTTTTAAATTTAATAATTGAAATTTTTGATTCTACCTATATCTATCCCTGGGTGCAAATAATAATCTCATATATCTCAGATTATCTTATTGTTATTATATTGAGACATGTGAAGTAATTTAGTGCCCATGTACATTTCTGAGATGTTACAGGTATACCCTACCTGTGAAGTTATTGAATGAGATATCGCAAATCAGTGTTCTATGATTCATCACATTGTAACTTCCATAGACAGTCGTACAGTTTTTTAAATTTTTAGCTCGTAGAGATCGCATAGAGTGCACAAAATGAAAGATTAAAAGAAAAAAAGTCGAGAGGTAACCACCCAACAAACGGTGGAAGTAGGTATCTCACTATTCTTTCGTTTTTTTTGCAGTTTTTGCAGTTTTTAACTACCTACCTAATACCTTTAGCATTTCAACAACTTACGTGTTACCGACTGGAATACCTAATGATATGGAAGACTAGCAAAAAAAAAAAAAGTATTTAAATGTGTTTGTAGGCAATGTTCAAGTTGTGAAACTAACATTTCCCATTATGTATAATATAATTTACGTTAATACATAAATTGATCAATTTGTGTTCTACAAGTATTACATATAAAACAGTGATATAATAATAATAATAATAATAATAATAATAATAATAATATAATAATAACAATACTCTTATAAAGTAGTTTGGTTATATTATAAAATATTAATTTAAATTAATTCCTTCTGTTCTATATTGTACCTATACTTATTTCATGTATATTTTTACTACATACTTTAATTAAATATAAATTATAGTTTTAAATAGAAGAACATTTTTGTACGTGTATGTGATTTTAATTTCAGCTGTGTTTTTTTTTTTTTTTTATTCATTATAGTTGTTGTCATTGACGTAGCCAGAACTTTTCAAAGGGGGGGGAGGGGAAATAAAAAAATTCAATATGAAATAAATATCATAGTTTGGCTCGGGTACCCAAATAAATGTTGAACAATTAATTATTTCAAAAGACTGTAAGGTGTGATTGACCAAAAAGTTAGCAATATCATGAAAATGACTTAACTTCACAGAACCATGTATAATTTGGTTTTCTAAAATAATAAAAAAATAGTTTGTTTTTTGACATTGAATTTAATAATGATGTTTTAAAAATTGTCAATTTGTACTTAGTTTTTCAATTATAGTAAAAAAATTTTGGAAAATCGCAATATTTTTTTAAATACCTTCTCACTTGTTTAAAATAATCAAAAATGAAATATTTAGGACACTGGTAATAGATATTATTATTAATAAGTATTTTCCAAAAATCATTTACTTTGCCTTGTGACCTATTCAACGTGGTTTTCAACAATATATCGGAGGATATTTTCGATTTAATTTTCGACATTCGCAACGATAAATTCGTGAACTTGTCCGTAACTTCCAAACTAAAACTGTCCAGTCAATTTTTCAGAATAATAATAAAAAATTCCAAAAACACGAATTTTTACATTTTTACAAGATATAAACGCAATTTGAAAAAAATCTGATTTTTTTATTGGTTTATCATTAATAACTTAAAAATCAAGTACGAAACATATATTTTCAATATACCATCGAATTTCACATAAAATGTCACACAAATAAAAAAAAAGTTTATTTAAAAAGTCTATTTTTCATCATTTTAAACCAGTAAAAACGTATTCCGAAAAAATAGAGATTTTCAAGGTTTTTTTTACTATAACTCAAAAAGCAAGTACGAGTGGCCAATTTTGAAAACACCATCAAATTCAAGATCAAAATATGAATAGTTTAAAAAAAAAATTAAAAATTGTTCTGGTACTATAATACTTCATATTATGTTCTAAAATTATATATAGGTATATTCATATATCGATTTAATGTTTATATTGATTTAAAATCATCAATTATTTTTAATATTATATACAAACATGGATCAAGGAGGGGCAGGCATCTCGGCTACCTCCCTCTAAATACGCTACTGAATACTGTATTTATGCAAAAATTAGAGATTATATCTAAATGCCCACACATTACGTATAGATATTAGGTACTGTGCTTTTATTACACATTTATTTTTAAAGAATTATTTTTAATAATATTGGTGATCGTCATACTCACTTTTATACAACATATAATATTTATAATTCTATTTAAATATATAACTAGATCAAGATAAGTAAGTTATAATCACTGAGTAAGTGATAGACTGTAGTCAACAGACGGCATATATTATATATACCTACCTACCTAGAGTAATCAAATATGCCTCATATTCGATAATATTATAATATTATTATCCAATAGGTATTTTTAATACTCATATCATCCAAATGATTGTGTAGCATGACTAAGTACGTTATATCACATCGAAGTTGCATGGAAATCTATTTTTGCGACATCAAGAATAATGTAATAAAGTTACTCCATAACAACAATTCTTTTTCTTATAACATGTATTGAATTTCACATAATTATTATGGGAAGTCACATATGAGATTTTAATTACCTATTACAATCGTATAGATGTTAAAAACACATATTTGCACATAGATTCAGTGGCGTGTTCACAGAGTAGGCCGACTATGCCCGGACATACCCAATTACTATTTGATTTTTTTTCATTATGTGTAATTTTGTGTAAAAATTGTTTTAGTAAAATATATCAGACATGATAAGATGGCTTGGTTATTACTAAACCCTATAAATTTTTAAACTTTTTTTTTTGACCACCAAACGTCAAACGTTGTTTACCAAACACCAACTAATGACCACCTAACGATTCTAAAAATACCTATTGAAAAATTTGAAGCTGGGATATATTACTCAGCAACAGTGATGGAGGCAGAAATTATAGATAATAAAATATTATCTATGGTTGCACTAATCACTATTAGCAAATACATTATAGTATTTGCTATTAGGCTGATAGGTGGAGTTATAGTTTGGCATTTAAATATTACTAAGTGGTAATCACTTAAAGTGATTGAAAATTATGTACCTATTATTTTATTGATTTAGACATATTATATATACATTACGTATATACATTTTATATAATACATTGTAAGTCTAACAAAATTAATGTTACTTAGAATTTTTTATATCCAATATAAATATATATAAGTTGATATACACATCTATGATAGATTATTTCTATGAATTATTTCAAAATAAATTTATTAAATACAATTTTATCTAGATAAATATAAATAAAATAACTTCTTATCTAGATAAAAATATTTTTATATTATTTTTTTTTTTGCTTGTAAAAATTAAACAAATGAAAATATTTAAATATTTTTCAAAGATTTTTATTACATTTATAGACAATATAATACATCGTTATAAAATAACCGTAGCCATTAATCTCAAAAATACAGGTTTCGTTTTCCTCCACTGTCCATTTTACTCCAAAAAAGTATTTCATTTTTCACCGCTGACCATAGTTTTTTTAAAAAAATATACTCATTTCGGGTCACTCGTACAGTTTAAATCTATAATATTCTTCAATTTGCTGTACAAGTAAACATTATTGCAAATTAAATACGTTTTAAGTGTATTTATATGAAATAATACATATCGACGAAAAAACATTTGGAGGAAAATGGTATTTTATTTGTGAAGGGAAAAGGAATTTTTTATTTTTTTTGTAGATAAATAATCCGCGCAAATTATAGTTAAAATGAATATGTACCTACCAGGAACCCAAATAATAATAAAAATTAATTTTTTCGCCCAGATACCCTGTAGAATTTGACAGAAAACACATCATATAATGAAAATAATAATATAATGTGTAGGTATATTAATAGGTAGGTACCTATATTATTTCATTTCATTATAATTATTTCATGATAATAAATAGGTATCTCCTACCTATGTTATTGTTTACCTACGTGGAAGATGAAACCCGCTGTTTATCTGTTTTTTAAATATTATTATATTTGATACAAAATGCAGGTTTATATTATTTTTTATGGGTATACAATATAATAGTATTATTGTTTTTTGTTATAGTTGGCCGTCGAACGTCCAGATTATTTGATCCGATGGGCCACAATAAAATTAATAATTATTATTGTATACTCGTATAAATAGGTAGTGGTCACATGCAACCGGTCCGAATTTCAAATAACATCATTTGAAATTTAATATGTAGGTACTTACCCGGAAACAATAAATTTAATATTTAAAATAAAAATACTTTCACATAAATATAGAAAATTAAATTTAAAAAAAACAACACATAAACATAATTGAAATTATAACGAAAATTTAATGGAAATCAAAATAATTAACAAAGTGCCTATGCCAATAGATAAATTTATCTAGATGAATACATTTTTTATTTATGATAATAAATGAAATAACTTGTCAATTTTTATATAGATAAATAAACATTTATCTAGATAAGTCTTAATACTGATAGTAGGTATAGTATAAATTTCAAATTATATTTATTGTATTTGATAGAAATTATGAATGTATTATTGCTGAATTTTATAGTGTTTTAAATTTTAATGTACATATTTTTATTTTTTAAGGATATTAAATATTAGGTAGGTACCTACTAACGATGATTTAAGAAGATGCCACACTGAATTTTAATAAGGTAGGTATGTATGTATATTCACGTAAAGTGAACCAAAATACAATAAAATATGTTTTTAGGATTAAATCGCTTATTATAAAATATAATAATTTTATTATATAAGTATACATTTAAAAGTTAAATTTATTGGTGTTTTTTGAAATATTAATTATGAAACATATTGAAAAACTGAAAAACTACCAAAGATAACGGACATTTTTTTTTATAAATATTGGAAAAAATATTATTATCGATGTTCCGTTCGCTCAAAATTGTTATTTGAATGTGTTTTTTATAATTTCCTAAAAATATAATAATTATAATAATGTATACCTATACGTAAGATATTTCCAGTCCGTCGACCGAAGTCTGTCCCTCCTCCAAATAACACAGTAGGTACATCATTTGGTTATTATGTGTAAGCAAAAAATTGTTGTAGAGACATATTTCCATTTGTGAGGTATACACAAGGGGTACTTAGAGATTTTTTAGTAGGTAGTTTAGTATTTTTAGTATACCTATGTCAAAATTCATTAATACAACATGTGTACCTACTAAAATTTAAATATCATAGAATATTTTCTGTATGTTATCGAATTTTTGTTTAATTTCACTAGATTAATAATTTACTATAATTCAGCAGTAGCAAATAATTAATAATATAAATTATACAATTGTATTTATACGGAAATAAATTCCTAGGTAGTATAACCTTGACCTCATAATGACTCTATTTCGACCGCATCATCAATATAGCAGAGTGGCGCAGTGGAAGCGTGCTGGGCCCATAACCCAGAGGTCCGTGGATCGAAACCACGCTCTGCTAGATAGAGTAATTTTTGCATTTTTTTATTGTTATCATTTAACGAAATAACAATTGTTTTTTGTTCACATTGTTATGTTTAAAAAAACCGGTCAGTAAAGGTAGATGTTTTTCGTTAGTTAGGTAGGATACATTCTGGTGATGGATAGGTATAATATGTTAAATTTTAAAATAACGATTAATAATTTCTTTAATTTTTCTTCGAAAACATAACTTTGAATTCTAATAAATTGTATTGAATGAAAATAATTAATGGTAGTATATATCCACAATATAGGCAGTATTGAGACTTATCTAGATAAATGTTCATTTGTTATCTAAATAATTATCTTAGATAAACATTTTACTCATATAAATAAATTTATATAGATACTTTTTTAATTATTTTGATTTCTATTAAATTTTTGCAATAATTTATGTTATGTTTATCACATGTATATACGCTACATCGATAAATTTCAGCCATAAAAACATGTTATGATAAAACTGTTTACATTTTAAGGGATTCTTAAAAAGATTTTAGAGTTAAAATATCTATTATAAAATCGATAGAAGACAAAATTTTGGATTTTAATGTATTACTTTAAAAAAAGTTATTTAAGCATAAAAAAGTAAAAAAATTTACTTTTTAAAACTACAATAACTTTTTTGTAATTGAGAAAATTAAAAACCCAAAATATTGTCCTCTTGATTCTATAATAGGTGTTTTTACTTTATAATTACTTTAAAACCTCATTTTAACACTTTTGTGTAAATATGTTTTTTTGTAAAATAAATATCGTAATTATACAACAATAAAAAGTGGTAGACTAAATTTAAATTACTTTTAAATTGTTGTATTTTTATATTTCTAAAAATTTATTATAAATTGTCTGTACGCACAACCCTTTTAAAAAACAAGTGTGTACCATCATCTTAAATATTTTGCTCAGTAATAGAAATGTATTGACAAATTATAAATTGGACCCCTGGAAAACTACCAGTTTCGTAAATCTTTAAGGTGCAATTTTAAAAAAAATCTATGAGGCATTTAAAATTTTTGAAACTATAGATTGATTACGGATTACACACACTGACGTTTATTTACGTATAACACAAGGTATATTATACATAAAGAATCACCTATATTGGAAATAATGTGTCCCTCCTCCCCGTAGACGATGAAACCTACCGCACAGTACGGAGTACATTATACAGTTTATTCACAAAATGGACGAATAAAATTACCTTCCGTCCTTTTTAAACATAAAAAGGTAAATTATTCGAATAAGCAGCTGTATAGTTAATAATAATATATGAGTTGCCTTCCAAAAATGAACACACGATTATAAGTTATTGGTTCATAAATGTATTTAAATTTAAAACTTATTTGATTTGAAATAATACTTATTCGACGTGATGTTTCACAGCGAATCGGGAAATATTATCGGTTTAAACCATCCGAGTGAGTTTATGGGCTTGGTTTATGGGTACTACGGATAATAATACACCAAAAATGTATTGAAAATAACCCGGGATTTAGTATGTAACCACACAGGCACGCCACCCAGAGCTGACGTGTGCACCGTATTATGCTTTTCATTACATTCCTTTTTTTTTTTTTACGATTTTAAGTAATTTTTTGAACCGTTTATTTATGTATTTTACTAGCTCATACTTGGGACTAGTGGACCATATAGAGTGTGGCATGTTTTCACGTTTGTGGTATACTTATGTGCGAGTAGTGATGTGTAAAACAAGACCAAGATTAGGTCAGTTTTGGTCTTGGTCTTGTTAACACAGTCTTGGTCAGTCTCTTTTTTAGAAAACAAGTCGTACTGCACACTTTTACAATAGGGATATGTGATGGGCTTTGCTTTCACCTGTATTACATCACCGTTATTTTTATTATTATGTTTCTAATGAAAATAAATACAAATAATAGAAAATATTTATAAATAAATTCAAGAAAACGAAAATGTTGAAGAAAAATGATTTGGTACTTCAAAAAAAAATTTTTAAAATACTTAAAATGCTACTTGTGGGACGTAAGTATATACAAAAAAATGTATTTATCACTACGTAATTTTATAATATTTGTATATACTATACATTTGCATTTTCGTATTACACATTTTGTGTCGTAGTGCGCACATTCAAATAGGGGCTGATCTCGGTCTCGGTATGATTACTTTATTATTAGATTACTACATTTTGTTGTGCATCCAAAATTTTTGTAGTTTGTATTTTATTTTATTTTTTTTTTTTTTTTATCAAATTTGCAAATATAAAATCCAAAATGTATTACGTACTCGTAACTCATATTTAAGTAGTGTTTACGATATTGCAGGATTTGAAAACATTATATTTTTCGTTATAACGTTGTTTTTACTATAGAAAATGAACGCGTTATTCGTCCTAGAACTACGAACATTTTAGTCTCTGTTAAAAAATGTAAAGTGATTCCTATAGTACACTGTACCCCGGTTGTCTCTATGGTGCAAAATATAAAATAGAGAGTAGCAATGAGTGTAGTATACAATACTTACTAATATATTATCTATATAGTGTATACAGTCAGTGGTGTGGCTGCAATCGTTATCGATTTTGTTTCGTTATAGCGTTATGCCAGGTTTACACTAGAGAGACAAAAAAAAAAAAAAAAACAGAAACAAAACAGCAACAATTTTTAAAATTTGGCGACAAATATGAAACAGCAACAAATTGTAAACATTCGTTTACACCAAAAAAACAAAAACAGAAACATTTTAGTAGAAAAAATGTTTTTATTTTCTTTTTTATTTAACGGTGTTTACAGTTTTACACTGAACCAACAAAACAAAAACAAAACATTGTGATTTTATCAGTACCTAATTAGGTATCACTATTTATCTTCATTTAATCTGTGATAATACCATAACAATTACCTGTATACCTACTATTATAATAATGAATTACAGTATTTACAACTACATGGTATATTGGTACAAGTTGTATTTTCACAAAAAAATAATGCACACCCTCTGGTAATTTTACATTGATAACGTTAACAGATAACAAATTTATTTATCAATTATCTTAAATACAATAATTTGTCGCGTAAACTCATACTGTTTACACCAAGTAGACAAAAGTTGCCGAAAACAAAAACAAAACAGAAACCCTTTGTTGTTTACCGCCTCTCGAGCGAACACGAAAATGTCGTCAGAAACCCGAACATTGTGTCGCCAGTTTGGATAATGTCGCGGAATTGTTTTCATTTTGTTTCCTTTTTGTCGTCGATTTGTTGGAAAACAAAATGTTACTGTTTTGTCGGTCTAGTGTAAACCCGGCATTATAAATACAACGTTGTGTATTGAATGTCTAAAAAAACAACATTCTGAATATTATTTTTACAATCGAGAGAATATTACAAGTCCTGCGATGATCGTATGGTATATTTTCGTCGCGAGTTTTGGTCTCGGTCGGGTTTGCCCATCACCGTCTATAAAATAATAATAATAATAATAATAATAACCATTACGACGAACCAGAAATGGCCGGGATGGACACGAGTAGTAGGTACCTATATTAAATTAATATGTTTATCGAGCGCGGTTACACAATATTGTTTTGCAGATGTTACCGAACGAGACGGATCGTTTGGGTGACACGTTTTTTTTTTTTTTCCCCCACGACATAATACTGCAAGATGTCCGCGAAAACCGGTATCCCACGCACGGCATCATATCGTAACGAAAATGTGCATAATGATAATACATGATATTATGCGTATATTATATTGTAACGATACGGCTTGAACACGGCAGAAATAACCGGTGTGTATGCATTTTTAATAAATATCGTACCCGAATATATACGTCTATATATATATATATATGTATACGCGTACATTTCGTGGAGAAAGTGCACGTGACGAGTACATGGGGGGGGGGAGAGGAGGAAGACGTGGGATCGGGAGAGTCTTTTACCGCTCCGATCGTCCGTGATGTTTATTATAAATACGGGAACGCGTCCAACGCCGGCCATCAGTGTTCCCAGTCCCGCAACACAAGTTCCGAACATGGAGTGCTTAAAGGTAAATATTAACAATATTATCGATGTCGTGTACACGGATATTATCCATTTCGATATTTCCGAAAAAACGAAAAAACGAAAAAAATAAAAAAAATACGCGACTTTACGTGATTATAACGTTATCCGCAACAACCGAAAAATCGTTAATAACTATATTATGCCTGTACGCCTATACTCGAATTTGCGCCATTCTACCCGCGGCCATATGGGTTTTCTTCGATTAAACCGATATTCGACAACGCGACGAAAAATCGGTTAAATTTCTTATCGATCGCCGAGCATTTGTATAATATTAGGTAGGTATATTAGCGGCTTCTCTCGTCCTCTCGACAAACATTCCAACTTTTAGTTTTTCTTCAGTAGGTATTCGAACTGGTCGGACGATATTATAATATATATATATTTTTTCAGGTACACTTACCGGGTGTCCATTTAACGTTTTTCCATTTTCGGTATAATTACGAATATTTGAATTTAATTTTCATTTATTTATTTATTTATTTTTTTTTATTCAATATATTTCTTGACTATATTACCTATTACAATACATATATAATATGGACTTTAATGGGAATGTAAGTATTTATGTAAATATAACCAATATTATTCACGTCGACTAAGTGTATATTAGCGAAATTCGAACGGTTTATAATTTGCAAAATATTTGTAACCTTCTTCCTATATTAGTAGCATATTCATCAAGTTTTTCTATATGTTATCCAATATTTATTTACCATATAGTGCATTATGTATCTAATTTAATCGGAGTCCTTCATTATAATTATTTTCATATAATTCAATATTTATGTTATAATACATTTTCCTCGATTACTACATACCTGTATGTGAAAAAGTCTATATTTTTATAATTTTTCGAATAAGTTCAATAATGCTTTCTCAAAAATGAACTACAAGTACAAAAATACACATTTTATGTGTATGTTATGTTTATAACATGTTTATGTAACACATAAACATGTTTTTTGTATGAATTTTAAAATAGCCATTTTTTGACTTGGATACTTACTGTTTTTTAACGATCTTTAAAAATAAAAATTATTCTAAATTATTGTACTATTTATTTTATATATTATATAATGTTTTATAATATTCCAATACATTTAATATTTATTTATAATTTTTTGAATGTGTTTAATTGTATTATAATAATCTAAATTTAGTCATTTGAAGACTTTAATATTTATCGGAGCATTTTACACGTGTGTCATATCAGTTTAAACAATTTGTCGGAATTTGTGGAAATTCACTGTCTTATCATTTGATCCTCTTCCGTTGTCAAAACTAATGATGCCTTTGAGTTATTAGATATTATTTAAGGAGTTATTGATTTTATAATAACGTTTATTTATTTATTTATTTTTTTTGAGCAACTTTCCCGATAGAAGGAGTAGCATAGAAGTTTTGAGATAAAGAGGTTTTTTGATGGGAAATTAATTCCAGTTGGTATTATACAAATGTAATTTCTGTTTACTCGGTAGATTTTTAAGAAACCCTTTATACGGTGTATGCAGTATGTAGTATTTTATAAATGTAAGGGAAAACACAAAATAAAAAATAAATAGTTATTGTGGTAATAAATAATATTGGTAACTTAATTTACTATTAATTAAAGGTCAAGGTTATTAAAAAATATATATATATTAAATATTTTTTTAACGAACTTAATTACAATGGTTTATATAATTAGATGATTTATATTTGTATTAAAAACTAAATTAATAGTAATAATAAACACTATCCTGTCTGAGGACCGATGGGAAATAGAAACTTCCACCATCGGCGTCTGAACGGATTTTATTTTTATTTTTATTATCCTATAATTGATTAATCGAACATAGATAATTATACATAAATATTCTAATCATACAAAGAATATTCGCTTCGTGTGTTTAGTGCGATATAATATTTAAATATTTTTTGTCGTTTTTAGTTATGCGTTGTCAGTTTGGCGTTGGTCACACATAACCACGCGGCACCTCAGACCCCCCAGGGTACGTACACGGTCCAGTACAAAAGAAACATCTTAGGGAGTCCCAACTCCGGCCTCGAGGGACTAGATGGATTCAACGGTTATGGCGGGCCGTCGAACTTCGGTTTTGGCCAAGGACTTTCCACAGCGTACAGCCCAGCACTGTCCAACTATGGATTCGGTGACTTGCGACTTCATCAGACCCGGGGTTTCAGTTCACCGGTCGACTTCCAGTATTCTCCGTATTCCTCGCCGTTGAACTTTGGGTTCGACGCGACCAGTTATCCTTTTTCCACGCCCTTACAGTTCGGATCTTCATTGTTGCCGTCTTCACCGCAAATCTACTCAGCACCTAACGCGATGCAACAAGTCCCCGCACCCCAACAGTTTAAAACAGTGACCATGACGATTCCCGCAAAGGCTGATCCATCACTGCAATCCTACGTCACGCAGCAGTCGATCCAATCCGGTGCAGTACCTCGGCAACCCGAAGTGTATTCGGCGACCAATGGACAATTTATGAACGCGAACATTGCGGCACAAGAACAGCAGTACCCGGTGGTCCAGGACGAACGGCAAGTCCGACTATTGAGACCACCGATGGCCAGGACGGTAGGGTCGAACGCGGACCAAACTTATCAAAATCCCTCGTCCTATCAACCGCTTCCGACGAGTGACGCCGGAAACACGGCATCGGCGTCCGGTTTCGCGGCAGGGTCCGAAGCCATTCCCAACTTGATCCTGGAACTGAGACCTCCCCTGCACTCGGCCGCGTCGTTTGACTACTCGAAAAATGCAAATCCTTCTTCCTCTGACAATTCGTTCGTCGATTACAGCTCGGCGTCTAGCGGTTCCAATTTGAACCAGGCCTCCAGCCAAAATCAAAATTTCGCATCGTACGCCGGCAATTCTAATCCACTGCACATCAACCAGTATCGGGAAGCGCACTCATTGAACACCAATGCTTACAACGTACCCGTGGCCAGCGGTTCCAACAGTGTGTCTAACTCTATTCCAAACGCTTATTCCAACGTCCCCGGTGTTTCCTATACCATGTCCAGTGATTCGTACCGTCAACCCGATCCGATCAGCATCAACAATTTTTTCAGTTCGTCCGGGTCCGGGCCTGTCAACTCGAACAACGCTCTGAAATCCATTCCCAACAACGTAGTGTCGAATAACCTGTACACCGAATCTGACCAATCCACGGTCGACACTCACAGTACGCCCGTTCCCGTGTCCGGTGGTGCCAACACCGTCGCTAATACGTTCGGCAACGATTACTACAACAATCCATCAGCTAACGTCCAGAGCACGGCATACCAGAATTCGGTGTCCAGCGTGTCCTTCAGTAGCAACTCGAATCCGACTTCCGCGAATTCTTACAGCGATTCCAATGCAATCCAAAGTAGCTCGTTGCCCGGTTCTCTCAGCCATTCCAAACTAGTTCCGATGAATATCTACAGCGATTCCAATTTGATCTCGAACAACAGCAAACGCGAATCCTCCAATAACGTCGGCCAGCCAAACAAACATCAGTTAAATTATTATTCCAGTGCCGGTGATTATAATAAAAAAGAGCAACGAGCGTAATATTATTCGTTAACAGACTGCCTATATACCTATTATTATAATGTGTGTGTGTGTGCATTTTATTTTTCAAAATAAAAGTACACTTTATAGTTTTTAGTTTAGGTTAGGTAATCATACTAATTGAAGTAAATACCTACTCGAATGTATTTTTATTTTTTTTTTTTTATTATGTTTAAACTTTACTATGTTTGGCCGACCCCAAATAGTTGGGAGAGAAGGCGAAGGAGAAGAAGAAGAAGATTATGTTTACACTATTTTTTTACGGTTTTTTTTTTTTTTTTTAGTGCTCGAACGAGTAATAGTGATTTTCAATTGTATATTTATATAACATAATTGAGTAAAAAAAAAAAAAAATTTTATATATAAATAATATGTACCTACTTAGGCATATTTTTTTTATACAAATATGTAAAAAAATAACACATGTAACACTGAAAGTTTTTTTTTACATTAAACATGAACAAATAAAGTAAAACGCTTATGTTTATTATGTAGATACGTAAATGGGTAATACTAATCATATCCAATCGTCTATCCACTCGTATTAATATCTATACCTGGTCACAACGGGCTCGACCATTTATTTGAACTGTCGGAAATAAACGATCGGTGGAAATCATATTCATGTATGCGTCGCGACGTAATTACGATAACCGAATGTAACACTGATTTCGTCCACAATCTCCGTCTAATCTTCTACGGATATTGAATAATGACCTATTGCATCATTCATAATTGTAAATACATCATAAATGGTCATGTTATATAGATAGGTACATATTGGATCGTAAAATAATATGTAATTTAGGTGGGTATACCTACAACGATAATAACGGGTTTTAAACTAGATATCTGAAATGTAAAAAAATAATATACGATTTTATCTTACATGTCATTTGTACGTATATGAAAAAAAAAATCAAGTTTATTGAATTTCAAGAAAGGAAATAATTAAATAAAACAACAAGTAGGTATAATATTATATGATTTATGTATACAGTTAAGAGGACCAAATTTAGTTGTCTGATATACCCGAAATATAGAAATATCGAGTATTATATTTCGAATAACGATTGTCAATGATATTTGAATAAGTATAATGGCCTATAATAATAAGCTGTCTGTAGGTTTATAACCTGGTAGAAGTTGGCCCATTTTTTCAGTCAGGATGGTGAATTATTATTATTTTTAATTCCAAAACAAATCTGAAAAACGATTCTGAGGGAAGATCGATGTACCCACCTAATATTTAATATTAATATCCGGTTTATAATAATTTTTCGTTTTTGCCGTCGTATCCTTTTATAACTGTGAACACTACTACACTGAAAGAAATGAAAAATCCCTTCTTGAAATTAGAATAAAATATGTATTTCACATGGCTCTTTTTTTCTAAAAAAGTTTATACAGGGTGTCACACAGAAAAACGTAATAACTTTTCCTCTGTTAAAATTTTTCAATTTTTTTTTTTTTGTAATAATTACTAGAACTCTACTATACAAATCTTATGTTTTAGATTTCATTTTATTTTTTTACAACTATAAAAAAAAAATTTCAATTTTTAATGAAAATGTTTTTTTTATAATCCTAGAAAACCAATAGCCATTTTATAAATTAATTTTAAAAACATTTGTTGATGTTTAAAACTATTAATTGGGTTAAAAAAATTGTTAAAATTCTAATTTATTTATTTCTACTACGGCGATATAAAAAATTATAATTACCTAATAATTCATAATATGGTTCAATTGATAAAAATATTATGATACAATAAATGATGTTTTTGATGGAAAAAATGTATGTTATTTTATTTAGTACCTATTTAGTATATATTTGGTGACAATTTTAGTATTTAAACATTTATAATAATTTTGGGTAGTGTTTCATTTTGCTTAAAACATTTTATAGGAAAATAAAAAAATGACATCTTTAAAGAACCAACTAGGATGAATTTGTTACCAGAATAATTTTTACCTGAAAATACTTGCTTAATTATTTCTACCATAAAAGTGTATACCTATCTAAATACACCAGAAAAAAAAAAACATGATATTCATCGTAAGAGTAATGTAGTCTTCACTACGTTCAGAATTAAATAAAATATAATATTACGTCAGTAATTGATATTATCTGATTACTGTGTATAAATAATTTTTTTTTTTTATAAGTTATATTTTAGGTCTAAAACCTAATTGTGTTGTGACAATTTTACACTTTTAATATTTTACTCATAAGTAGGTCATTATACGAAAAAAAAAAATCAACTTATGACACAAAATATTCAAAATACAAAACTCGATTTTGCTATATATTCCATGTGTGTCGACATTCGTTAGACACAACTGATTTGAATACATCGTACACAGCGTCCTCCTTTACATTTATTACAAAATATATAAATGAAAAAAAAAATCGAGTATATACTTACTTCAATACAATTTTGGTACTTTGAAACAGGGAGTCAAACCGGTTAACCAGTATATAATCGAAGCTGTTTTCCAATCTAAAAACCTAAACTGGAAAAAATCAAAAGTATAACCCGCCAAATTTGCATTTAGAAAATAAAAACAACAAACATATGGTTAAATAATAACAGTATTATTTACAACTCTATATAAAGTGTAATTGTTAGCAGCCCATAATTGTTCTGATTACCCGGTGGAAGCTTTATAATTTTAATCAACAAATAAATTACAATGAAAATAACTTAATGAATAGTTGTTATACGTCAAATTGATGAAAAAAAATCTGGCAGTAAGGATTTTGATATAGTTTGTACATAAATTCTAGGTATATCGAAAAACATTTGTCTCGAATCTTTATAGGGTATATACATTTAATGTCACCACTTCATCACTCACATTCGTCGGTATTCGTAATTTTTAAACTATAAGCCATTATTCGTAAAAATCGGAGTGCCATAAATTATTTGAATTAAAAATATTTGTAACTACTTTAGTTGAACATACAGTTATTTAATTTATTTTTGTTTAATGATTTAACGTAGAATATTGGAATACCTATTTAAGTCTTGAATCGATAAACCTTGAATGCATAAAGTTGGAATCCGAATTATCTAGAAAAAATAAATCTAAAACCGATGAAACTTGGAATTTGAATTATATAATAATAAAAATTGTCTGTATTTATTGAAGACTTTATTTCATCCTTGATAACGGCTCCCATACAATCGAATTAAACACAATATTAATCAGTAAAATAGACTTTTCAACGTACAGGATTATTTAATATTGATATTGTTAGCTTTTTTTTTGTTTACAACTCCATATTATCAGTGCTGAGCATAGATAAAAGATAATTGAAAAAAATATATTTAAATAAAGATAAAAGATAGCTAAAATTTATTTTATCTGTATAAAGATAAAAGATAAACACTTTTTATCTAGATAAAAAAAAAAGATAAAATATTTTAATTTGTTGTTTAGATTCATGTTTTAGATTTAAAACCTTAATTTTATGATAAATTTGTTTGATATTCATTTAGATAGTAATAACTAAAATTTTGCCATAAATGATTTTAATTTTGAACACCTATATCATATACAATTTTCCTAACTGAAAATACTTTACTTAAAAATATAAACTGTATTTAATACCATAAATATGTATATATTTATCAAAATCAATTCATTTTTTGATGTTTACAAACATTATCACAAATAGTTTGATATTTTATCAATCTTGGTTGATTGAGTTGAAGTCAAAAATATATACTTTGACTGAGTAACTGTAAAAAGCGATGTGACACAACTTTTTTGAATTGATAGAATTAAGTATTAATTAAAAAACTCTTCATTTTTATTAATATTATTATATTGTATAGGTAGTTGATAGTATTGAATACTGCACTCGTATAAATTATTATATTATAATATAACCGCACTCCGTTGTATACGAAAAAAAAGACGTCAAAAATGTAGAGGTACTGTGGTAACAGGAAAAAAGACAAATTGTTTTAAAGTTTGGATTTAATATAATGTTATAACAAAATAATGGTAATTCGGTATTTTTATTACATTTGTTACTAATTTCTCATCATGGGTATAATCATATTATAATCAATGGTATAATAAATTAATAATTTTCAATAATTATAGATATAATTATAATAATATAATACATATTTGTATTTATATTTTGTTATATTATATTTTTGAATTGTAATTTAATATACTAAAGTATTCCTGATTTTTTAACGACATTTAATAGTTGGCATACCATACACTTTTACTAAGATTTTTTTAATATTAAGAATTTGAGAATTACATTTATAAAGATTATTTTATAGTATTTATATATTTTACTATATATTAAAATAATATAGATTATTGAAAGGATTTATTTATTTAACTACCTATTTGCGTTGAAACATTATTATAATTATATCTGTGATTAGGCATTGAAAATTATTTATTTTACTGTTATTTTTAAAATAACAACAAATATAATGAAAAATACCTAGTTAGTATCATTATTTTGTTATATTACGTATAAAATCCAAACTTTAAAACAATTTGTCTTTTTTTCGTGCGGCTTTTTTTTTTCTTTGATTTTATCCTCCTAGATTCAGGTAGGTACCTGCATAGGTACATAAATATATATTATCACTGAACGGTGTTCGATTATAGACTAAACGCCAAAACATTAATATGAAAATATAACATTTCAAAATATTTTAATAAACCTATATAAGCATAATAAAATAGATCTATTTTGTTATGCCTATAAGCTATATTAAATATTGATGCCAGTAAACATTAAACAAGGATAGTATCTATACTGTACCATGACAAAATATGTCATGTTGCTGAGGTATGTCAGTAACAATATGAATTGCGCATCCTCACTTTTCTCATATATTAGGTTCTCCACGAACATTTGGCCAGCCCCCCCCCCATTTATCAAATATAAAATTTTCTTATGCCAATATTTAGTACTCAATTAGTGCGAATTTGTGCAATTATTTTTAGAATTTGTGCGACATCCGTTTATACATAAAATTTAAAAAACATGTGGGGTCTGGCGAAACGTTTCTCCAGCCCCCCCCCCATACCTTTAAATTGACAATTTTGCAATTATTCTTTTACCAATATTTAGTGCTCAATTAGTGCGAATTTGTGTGACCAAAT